>CAUYQG010123781.1:0-66817 GCA_963574415.1 Tarsius wallacei | reverse complement strand
TCCCCTGGCATTATTGCAGCCAGAGCCAATCAGGCCTCACTCATGCCTCCCAAAACACACACATACACACACACACACACACACACACACACACACACACAGCTAGACTCCCATAGTGTCCTCTTTGTTTCTCCTGTGAAGTAACTCAGCACCCCACCACCCTCCCCATCCCCTGGCCCCAGACTGTGTCTGGGCCAATCTTTGCCTGCTCAGAAACCCACTGAGGATCAGCTTTGGAATTACTCTTTGCTTTAACAGTCAAATTATTCAGCTTGACTCCTTCCTCTACCAGTCTCTATGGGCATGCAAAAAGATTCATCCATCCTCCCTTTGGTACGAATTATGCCACCCCCTTGGAAAGCAGAAGTACCTAGAATAATTTTGTTGGTTGTTGAAATAGAAGTTTTTTTTTTCTTTTCCGTTGCTCAAGTTTAACTATAGCCCAGAGATGTCTCCAATGAGTCCACCTGCCTAGATGGATAGATCTCACCCCACCTAGCTGCATGCCTCGCCTGTCAGCACCTTCTAGCCACACCTACCTTCTCAGTACAAGACCTTCTCAAAATAGCCCACAGCCTCATGTCGCAATTCTTGCTGCCTCCCAAGTTGGAGGACCAGCGTGGGGTGCCCCAAGCAGCAGGAAGGCCCTCTTCCCTCCTCCAGTGAGATCTCAGAACCTTGCTGCTTGCATGTGGCCTGTCCCCCATGCCATTCTGCCTCCATGTGGCTGAGGGTCTAAGAGTGTGATTCAGACCCAGGGCCCCTAGCCATGGCAAGTCCTCAGCACCCAGTGGAGCACCCACCACATGGGAAGTACTAAAGACACATTTGCCTGGCTAAGCCAGGGCTCCACTGGACCCTAAACCCTGGAAAGAAGCAGTCAGATTGGAATCTGGTCTCTCAAATGTTGCACCAACTGCACCTGCTCCTCCCCATGGCCCTGACCAGACAGCCTGAAAGGGATGGAGCCCTGCCCTGAGAACTGGAACACAGGCCAGAGGCCAATTCTGCTCTCAACTCACTTCAAGTGTTAGGCAACCCCCTTCCCCATTTGGGCCTCTGTCCCTCATCTGAAAAATGAGAATGGAAAAATGAGAAGATAGGGCCTAGTAAGGCCCAGAGAGCCAGAACTGAGTCCTGAGAAGGAGCCGAGCTTACCTCTGGCAGAAGTTCATTATGATCCAGGCAGCCTGCAAGGGTAGAAACTGTGCTGCCCAAGCTGGCAGGGGCAGGAGATGCCAGATGCTGGCCTGGGGTTCAGAATGCTGGTGCTATGAGGAGTGAAGGGAGGTCAGTGTGGCTGAAATGCAGGAGGTGAGGGAGAGAGTCATTCAGGTGAGGTTGGCGAAATGAGTGAGCAAAGGGGCCACATGGGCCACAGCGAGGTGTTGGTGTTTTATTGTAAGTATTTTATTGACAGTCACTAAGGAGGTTTCTATGGGGCCTGATATGATCTGATTTTTGTTTTTAAAAGACCATACTGCCTCTGTGTAGAGTAGAGGACAGAAGGGAATCGGGGACCATGCTAGGGGCTAGTGCAGTGGTCTGGGTGAGAGAGAAGGATGCTTTGGACTAGGATGAAGCTGTGGAGGTAGAGGTAGAAATGATCATTGTTGTAGTCACTATGGTGGGTGGGATGCTGGACAATGTGGGTCTCTCAGCACCGGGTTTGGGGCTGTTTCATGAGACCTCAGGTACCTCTGGCCGTTTATGTGGTTATTGTCTCAGCTAGGCTTCAGAGGAAGGGTGGTCAGATCAACTGAGGGGTCACCAAACTTCACTGCCAACCTAGAAGGTGACTAAGGTAGGAGCTTCATGCATCACTCCTAGTGACGCTGGGAAAGGCAGAAACTGGTGGGAACAGAGTGGGGGAGCCTGCAGTTAGGGGATGGGGCTTGGCCACCCCCGGCCCCAGATCAGCACTGGGGTAGAACACCCCTCATATCAGTAGCCTTCAGGCCTGAAGCCGGCCTTACCAGCAGCCCTGTCTCCGTAGCAGTGCAGAGCAGCTCCCACTGGCCAGCCAGTCAAATTTCAGGAACCTTCTCTTCTAGAGGTGGTTCAGACTCAGCTTGGTCCACTCCAGCTCCCAGATGCCTTTGGACTGATTTCCTGCTGCAGGCTCTACTGGCCCGGTCTGGCAGATGTGGTGACTCAATCAACTGGGTTTGCTGGCAAACCATTGGTGCTCTCTGGAAGTGGAGATTGAGGCAGGATCGTGTGAGATAGTGGAGAGAGAGAACAGCAAACAGGGGTTTGGTGTGAGAGCGGTGGGCCACTTGCAAAATAAAATGTAAATCCTTGCCATGATGGCTGCCAAGAAGAAGAAGTGGCTGATGAAAACCATATGTCTCTAAGTAAGTGGGAAGCGGAGCCCTGCTTTGTATGTGAGCGCGTTCAAGACGTTGCTGCTGGTTTCCCATGCAATGGAAAAATCTCCTATTTTCAAGAATACAATGTTAAGAGGCACTCTGAGACAAACCACGTTTCGCAATTAAGTAGTTTACAAGGTCAGTAAAGGAAGGACAAAATAAACCAGCTGAAAAAGGTCTTGCTCAATAACAAGATTTGTTTAAAAGTTCAATGTTACAGTCCAAAACTGTAATATAGGCTTGTTACATAGTTTTGGGGGAAAAAATAGCCAAAAGAATGAAACTCTTCAGGTATGGAGAAGCAGTTCAAAATGCTTTAAGTACCTGTATGGCTATTTATTTCCTGATGTTTGGGGAAAAAAGAGTAATTTTTAAAACGTAAACTATCATTTTTCACTTTTTCTTAATTGACCCCGAGTCATACTAAAACCAGAGACACTGGTTTCACTACTGTTCACTCTTAGTCTGCAGAACAGAATTCTAATTTCTTCATCTAACATTCACGTTCCAGCATCATGTGGTTCCAACCGTCCTTCCCCTAATTTGCCTCCAGTGAAGGCTGCTGCCCTCACCACACCCCCGCCCGTCTGTCCTGTTTTCAGGCTGCCACTGTGGGGCTTCCAGGTGGCTTCCTTTCCCCTGGGATGTTCTTTCTCCTGGCTCTGTGGAAAAATATTAGCCATTCTTTAAGGATATCAGTTCCCAAATTCTATCCATTCCACTATTATTTCCATTTGATTCTTTTGCAGAGATTCTAGTTCCCTGGTGAAATTCTCGATCTCATCATCTATTTATTTTCTTGACCACATTAACCACAGTTATTTTAAAGTCTGTGTTGGAGAACTCCAATATCTGGATCACCTGTGGAGCTGTTGCTATTATGGAGATAATTTTGGCTCTGACTGATGTTCTTTCATCATAGAGGATTTGCTCTTCTTTCCAGAAGTTAGTTAGAGAAGCGGAAGGTCATCCTAATCCAGGCTGTGATGGTTTGGAGCTGGCTGTCAGACTTTGTGAAGGCCGCCCTAATTCTGGCTCACCCTGCCTCCTAGTACATAACTTTTCTGGGGTTTTCACTAGAAGTTTGGCTTGTTTTTAGGGCCCTTCCTCTGTGGTGGGTCTTCAATTCCAAGTTTGTCTTCCAAGTCCCATGACACTGCCAAAAACTGCTCAGCTCCCCTGTCTCTCAACCATGCTGCTCTACTTGGGTAGGTGCTACTCACAAACCAGTCAATGCCTTCCAGAGAAAGGGGCCATAGAACACTGAGCTACCCTCTTTTCCCAGACATCTTGGCCTTCAAGCACTGCTTGCCTTGTAGTCTGAACCCCAAATTTGTCTTCCAGTCCCTTGAAATTGCCACAGCCTTACACTGAAGTTCTCAGCTTTTTATCCACATGTTCTGCTTGACTTCAGCCTCTTAGCCCCACACTGCTCTTAAGTCAGCAGAGTCCTCAAGGGGAAGAGAGGCACTGATGATCCCTCCATAAGCTTCCCTTCTCTCAGGGGTCCTGACCTCACCAGCCCTGGCTGCCCTCCACGATGGCTTTTGGAGTTTGTCCAGTTCATTCCTGGTGGGAGGACTGCCCTCTAAGGAGCTGCTCTGACGTTTCAGGAATTGGTGTCCTCTATCCACTCCATTAGAATGTCAGCTCCACCAGGGCAGGGAGTGTGTCTTATCTCATCCACAGTTTTAATGTCACCTCTGCCTGGACATTCCCAAATGTCTGATGTCCAGAGCTCTGTCCTGAGCTCTTGGCCCCATGTACACAACTGTCCTTTGTCACCTCCATACAGCTGTCACACAGACATCTCAAACTCAATGTGCCCAAAATCTTGTTCTCCCACCCAAGTCTGCATCTCCTCTGCCCATGTCAAAAATTGAGGGTCACAATCGTGACAATTCCTGCTCCCTCCCCTCCCACATCCATTCTCCCAATGTTGCCAATTCCACCTCAAACATCACATGAAGTCATCCAGTTCTTTTCTGGAAGCCACAACCTTGTCCTCGACTGTGCCTTGCCGTAGGTTACTCAGCAGTCTCCTCACAGTCCCCTAGAGCCGCGCTGGCCTCCTTCCAATGGCTCGCCAGCCACCCTGTGGGCAGACTGATCCCTTGGAAACAAAACTCTGGTGATGTCATTTCTCTGCAGAACACCCTCCAATGACTTCCCACTGCTTCTAACGGAAAGCTTTGAAGATAAGCCCTCAAGGAGCCACTGGCCCTGCCTAGGCTGCCCAATCCCTCTCCCATCCTCACCTGGCTTGTGTTCTTGACACACACCTGGTCCTCAGGGCCTTCTCTGTCCTGCCAGCACCTGGAGCTCCTTCAGCCTGGGCCTTCACACACACCCTTCCCCCAATGTCTGCCTCTCTGTGGCTCATCCTTCAGGTCCCAGCTAAATGTCCCCTCCTCAAAAGGAGCTTCTCAAACCCCCAGAATTGGTTAGGTGCCCCTGTTAACTCACTGTCCTTGCCTACTTCACTCTTTGTTCATAGCACTCGCACAGACATGATTAGATAGCCAATTGAGGGACCATTGACTACATTTCTGCCCTACTAGACTCTAACCTTCTTGAGGCCAGGGCCAAGCCTGTCTTTGTCACCACTACATCCCCAGCACTAGAAACCTATCTAGAACATCTTAGAAGATTTGTAAATAATTTTCTGAATAAGTAAATGAAGGATAGACAAGTATAGCAGATGGCCACACCCCAAGCCCCAGGCACCCAGCTGAAGGCTGTGCAGGGAGCACTTGGGACTGGCAGAGGGCTTTTATTTGAGTTGGCAGGTGTCTAAGTGTGTGACCATGAAAATAAGCAATTATAAATTTCTGTCTTGTCAGGTGTGGTAGCTCATACCTGTAATTCCAGAACTTTGAGGGGCTGAGGCAGGAAAATCACTTGAGTCCAGGAGTTCATAGTGAGACCTTGCCTCTACAAAAATAAAAATAAAAAAAATTAGCCAGACGTGGTGGCACATCTATAGTCCCACATCTATAGTCCCAGCTACTTGGGAGGCTGAGGAGGAAGGATCGCCTAAGCCTGGAAGGTTGAGGGTGGAGTGAGCTGTAATCATGCCACTGCACTCCAGTCTGGGCAACAGAGACCCAGAATCAAAAAAAAAAAGTTGCTAATTGCTGTCTAATTGGTCTTCTGATGTCCAGGAAGCCAGCAGATCTGGGTTCCAGTCCCAGGTCAGGTGCAAATCATGACAAATAGCATTTTTACAATGTTTCACAGTTTCCAAGACATTCTCACAGATGGGATCTCATTAAACCAGCTCTGTGACCTCCAGTTAGCAGCTTTCAGAGCCTGTGGGGAGGGAGGAGCCGGGGAACGGGTTCCTGAGCCAACTCTTCCCTCAGTGCCCACATGCTGTCCAGCAAAGCTCTCAGGCCTTCTCACCTGTCATTTGAAGGGATCCAACAAGATGACTTTTAAGGTTTGTCTACAAGATTATAGAATTAAAAATTCAGGGCTGAGCATGGTGGTTCAAGCCTATAATCCTAGCACTTTGGGAGGCCGAGGCGAGAGGATTGCCTGAGCTCGCGGGTTTGAGACCAACCTGGGCAGCATGGTGAGACCTTGTCTCTACAATAAATCAAAAAATTAGCTGGGTATGGTAGCGTGCACCTGTAGTTCCAGCCACTTAGAAGGCTGAGGCGGAAGGATCGCCTGAGCCCAGCAGGTCAAGGCCGTGGTGGCTGGGAGCATGCCACTGCACTCCAGCCTGGACGACTATTGAGACTCCAACTCAAAAAAAAAAAAAAAAAAAAAAAATTCAGAACTGCTCAAATCAGAAAGCAAATTTTTGGAGTCCTCCTTCTCAAATAGCTGCTCCCCACTTTCAGCACAAGTAACAGGGCAGCATCATGAGAGGCTCCTAACAGTACTGGGGGTGACTTAGCCTGGTGTCACACAAAAACAGAACCTGAAACCAAGGCTTCTGTGAAGGTAGTGTGACACCTGACCCCAGAGAGCAGGAGCTGAGGGACTGGGGAATAAGAGGCAGGAAAGAGGAGAAGCCCAGGTGTGTCCAGGTCACCTCTGTCCCTAAGGTCCTTGACCCCACCAGGACCTAAAGAGAAGACACAGAACCCCTCAAGAGTTGTCCCTTAGAAGTATGGGTGAGGAGGTCTTTCTCCACCAGCTCCCACACCCCATGGCTGAAAGTCACCCTCGAGAGTGTCACTCTGAACTTCTGAGCTGTGAGTAGAGGCTTCTTGATAGAAAAGGTTCTGGGCAGAAAATAAGGACTTAAGAGTCCTCGAGCGACTCTGATTCAGTGGGAGATGGACTAAGTTCACATGAACCTTTCAGCAGTGTCTGACATCAGGGTGTGACCTGCAAGTTGTAAAAGGGCAGGGTCACCGCTGTCCAGCCCTGGCCAAGAACCAGTGTTGGGCCTTCCTTCCATACTCCCACCAGCCCTCCACCCTCTGAATGTCAAGGCCGCTCACCCTCTTTTCTTGGGAGATCTCCAGTGTCCTGTGTCATTGGAAATGAAGGGCAGTTTGGACAGGGGCTCAGCAAAGCCTTGGGAAACAAATAGCTGTGACTCTGCTGGGCAGTCCCTGGGGGCCAGCAGGGCCAGATGCTGTCACAGAGCGCCCTGCCCCATGGTGAGGCAGTGAGACTTGTGTGGCTCCTCTTCCTGGGCAGTGAGGGGTGCCTTTAGGGCTGGCAATGGTGAGGTGCCCGGTCAGTCAGTCGGGAGACCCTCGCCCAGCCTCCCTGGTGGCATGGTGCTCCTTCCCTGTCTTTCAGCAGGGCAGTATCATGAGAGGCTCCTAACATTACTGGGAGTGCCTTTCCTTCTTTGATGAACTTTAGACTCTGCTTCCTTCAGCTTTTCCTTTTGATTCTCAAAAGTCTGATTTATTAAGAAAAAAGGAAACATGGCTGCTTCTAGCATTTTCCCCCTGCTGTAAAATTCTGCTTTTCCCCCAGGCAATGTGAATGGGAGACTAAAAGGGAAAAAGATGTCTCATGAGAGGTGGATAAAAGAACAAAAGATTTAACTTTCAAGATATTACCTGTCCACCTTCTCCATGCCGCTGGGGGAGTCCATGGTGTCCCGTCTGACCCTGGGAAAGTGTCTTAGTAGGTTCTTCATCCTGGTCAGAACTTTGCCAGACCACTGAGCTCTCTGGCCCTCTTCCTGGGGATTGTGGGGGCTTCTGAGTCCCTGCATGCTGCCATCAGGCCAGGGAAGCCAGGAGCCCTACCCTGGGTACTCCTTCCAGCACTGGACACTCCTTCCAGCACTGCACACCTGCTGGAAATGGCCGCCAAGAGCATAAGGCAGGCTCTGGTGGTTTATGGGCCCCACTGCACCCACCCAGCAAGCTCTGGGTTGTTTCTAAGCACCTCTGCCCCACGCCCCCATCCTTGGGTATGGAGTGCAGGGCAATCTCCTTTCCTCACTGTCTTCTTTATCCCCTCTGTCCCCAAGACCAGAAAGGCAGCCCTGCCATTCTGTTTCTTCCTGCCACTCAGGATGCCCCACAGATGTCCCAAGATCTGCTCCCCTGGGACTGCTTCTTGCCACACCGAAGGAATCTAGAAAATTCTCCCTCCAGACAAAGCATAGCTTTTCAGCTTGCCTGGTTGCTGGGAACAAAAGTCAAGTTGATATTCAAAGCCAGGCAGTGACTTGTCCCAGCAGGATCTGCCATTGTCCTCAAGCGTGGATGATTGCAGTGGGTGGAGCCCCCTGGGCTAAAGACTCAGGCTGAGGAAAGAGATCCCAAACTGTTTAAAATGTATTCTCTCAAGTACACATTCCTTTAATAATATTTACAGTGAGGCACTAAGTTGTAACTTAAAAACCTCTTGAAAAAATCTGAATAACAGCTTTATTAAGACATAATTGACATACCATATAATTCACTCTTTTATAGTGTGCACCTCAATGATTGTTAGTATATATTCACAGCATTGTACAACCATCACCACCATCTACTGTAAGAATATTTTATCACCCCAAAAAGAAACCCCATCCCCATTAGCAGTCACCCCCAGTCTTCCCAACTCCCAGCTCCTGGCAATCACCCATCTACTTTCTGTCTCTATGGATTTGCCTATTCTGGATATTTTGTATAAGTGGAATCATACAATATGTTGTTCTTTGTGACTGGTTTCTTTCCCTTTATGTAATGTTGTTAATATACCTCATTTCTTTTCATTGCAGAATAATATTCTATTGTATGGATATACCACATTTAATTTATACATTCATCAATTGATGGACATTTGGGCTATTTCCAGTTTGGGGCTATTATGAATAATGCTGCTGTGAACATTCCTGTACAAGTTTTTGTATAAGCACAGTTTTCCTGCTCTTGATTGTATACCTGGGGGTGGAATTGCTGGGTCATATGACAACTCTGCTTAACTTTTTGAGGAACTGCCAAACTCTTTTCTAAAGTGGATGCACCATTTAACATTCCACCAGCAATGTGTGAGGGTTCCAGTTTCTATATCCTCTCCAACACTTATCATTCATTTTTAAAAATTTTTGACCATACTAGAGGGTGTAAGGAGATATCTTATTGTAGTTTTGATTTGCATCCCTCTGATGGCTAATGATACTGAGCTTCTTTTCACATGCTCATTGACCATTCATATATCTTCTTGGGAGAAATGTCTGTTCAAATCTTTTGCCCATTTTTAGTTGGCTTATTTGATGTTTTATTGTTGAATTATAAGAGTTCTTTATATATTTTGAATATAAGTTTCTTTTCAACCTCTTTTGAATATTAAGGACTGTCTGAATCAACGTAGAAGCAGGGACTGTAGTTTTTAAAGTCCATAAAACTGCAATTGCAAGGTGACAGAAACCTTGCAAATAATGCACTCTGTCCCATGTGGAGAGCTCCCGCAGGGACAGACCCTAGAGGGGAAGGATATATGTAGAACTGCCCTTCCCCAAGCCTGCTTTCTGCTCAGTTACATGCCTTCCAAAATCCCTGCTAAGAGGGGTTAAAGAAACATAATGGGCTGGAGAGGGGTTGGGTTGTTTGTGTATTAAAGTCCAAACCATGTGAAGGGAGGATCTTTGCTTTCGTTGCTTGCTTCTTTCCTTCCTTCCTTCCTTCCTTCTTGACAGGATCTAACTCTGTCACCCAGGCTGGAGTGAAGTGACATGATCATAGTTCACTGCAGCCTCAACCTCCTGGGCTTAAGCAATCCTCCCATCTCCACCTCCCAAGTGGCTAGGATTACAGGTACGTGCCACCATGCCTGGCTTATTTTTAAATTTTTTGTAGAGATGAATCTCACTATGTTGCCCATCTTGAACTCCTGGCCTCAAGTGTTCCTCCCACCTTGGCCTCCCAAAGCACTAGGATTACAGGTGTGAGCCACCCACTCAGACTCTTTCTTTTTAAAGGAGCATTGACTTTTATTTCTTGCACAAATGCGTTGGTACAGAGAAAAGCGTTTTGGAATTACAAAGAGATATGCAAATGTAAGGTGATAGTCTTATTGTTACTATTGTTATTATAGGAACAAATGAAAACTCTTTCTAGGATGAAATCTCAGAGCCTGTGGGGGGTGGATGGGCAGGAGCTGGAAACTGGGGGTTTGAAAGGTGAAGAAGAGAAAGTAGCAGAGTTTACAAACCTTGGTTTTGTGTGTGTGTGTGTGTGTGTGTGTGAGAGAGAGAGAGAGAGAGAGAGAGAGAGAGAAAGAGAGAGAGAGAAAGAGAACTTTGTGATTTCTGGCATATTGCTTCACCATGTGTATAATTATTTACTTAGTTTTTTAAAATGGGCTCCTATATCTTTTAATTAAACAGATACATTTATAAGGGAAACTTTATATTACAGTCATAAATGGCAAACCTGCATCATTTTCAAAATGGAAGGTACCAGATAAGCAAACACAGTGAAAACCAAGCAGTTATTAAATTCTAGCTGAATCCTGTTGCCTTCTGAGCCTGAAAAACTGTCCCTGACTTCTCAGTCTGGCGTACCCCTCCCCGTCACCCGGTTCTCTGCTCCAGTGGTGTCTCCTTGAGAAGGCTTCCGTGATCACCAACCCCTCGGGGGCCACGCCCTTCCTCAACCTGCCCTGCTCTTTCTTCCATAGCACGCATGGCTGTCTAAGGGATATGGGTACACGTGAGCACGTCTGACTCCATAGGGCAGGGCATTATCTGTCTCATTCACCTCTTGTCTCCACTGCCTAACTCAGTAAACAGGGACTGAGACAGCTCTCAGTTGCCAGGCAGTTCTCTCCTTTGTTTTTGTTTTCTTTTGAGCAAGTGTCAGCTAAGTATTAAAGTCACAACCAGCCGGTGACAACCTGTCACTTGCACCTGTTGTAATCAGGAGGATTGACACTGGAGATGGAAGTGGCCTCCGGGGTAGGGGGGTGGGGAGGTATGTGACTTTGCAGATCCCCTGGCTTTCCTGAGTTTCCTACCATGCTTTGGGAATCCCCAGACCTGCAACTTACCCTCTTGCCAGCTGAGTGACCCAAGAATATCACTTTGCCTCACCAGCTTCCACATTCCTCACAGCCAAGGAGAGAGGATACACTACCCAGCTCACAGAGCCACTGTGAGCATGCATGCAGAAAGTCTGTGTAGACACACCTAGCAGATAGAAGCTGCTTGATCAATCATGGTAGAAACTGAAAGCATTGAGCAGAAGATAGAATTTCATTGCTGACTTTGCCTGCTAAAGTCCTATCCTTTCTCCCAGACCTAGCTTTTAAAAGTAATATTATTTATCCTTAATTGATAACTCAATATGTACCAGGTATCTGGCTAAATAAGAGCTTTACAAACATATATCATTTTATTTTACCTCTGCAATAATTATAAAGTGAGATTTATCATTCCCATTTTACAGATGAGACCTTGAGACTGAGAATGGCTTTATGACTTGTGTGAGATGATGCAGCAAGAATTGCAGCCAGGCCTTTACCACTTTTTTTTTTATTTGGAGTCTCACTCTGTCACCCAGACTGGAGGGCAGTGGCACACTCCCAGCCACCACAGCCTTGACCTGCTGGACTCACGTGATCCTTTTGCTTCAACTTCCCAAGTAGCTGGAACGACAGGCACGCACCACCATGCCCGGCTAATTTTTTGTTTTATTGTAGAGATGAGGTCTCCAAGTTGCCCAGGCTGATCTCGAACCCGAGGGCTTAAGCAATCCTCTCATCTCAGCCTCCCAAAGTGCTGGGATTGTAGGCATGAGCCACCACGCCCGGCCCGCCTTTACTATTTTGAGCCCAGATTCTTAATGATCACTTAGATGCCACCACTTACATGAAATGACTTGTTTCCCAGCAAATCTTTCCTCTTCTGAATACTCATATCTCTGCACTCTTATCCCCCTGTGGCATTTGTTTCCATCTCCCTGGTGTGTGTGTATGTGTGTGTCTGTGTGTGTGTGTGTCTGTTGAGCATGCGTTTCTTGAGGGCTGAGATCATGTTCCGTCATTTCTCCTCCAGGGTCAAGCCGAGTCCCCGGCACATTGTCGATACTCTGTCTGTCTGGCGAGTCAATGAAGGAATGAGGGCTCTGGGTTTTCTTCCACCAGACTCCCTCCCCACAAAGGACAGACAAAGGGAGAGCAGGCAGGCAGGCAGGCAGTTGCATTCCCAGAGATGTGAATTAGCTCTGCCAGAAAGTCACAGTGATGTTTACCTAGGAGAGCACGTGGAAGGACTTGTCCTAGAACAAGGAGACCAGCCCTGGTGCAACAAGCGTGGGCGTGCAGACCCTCCTAGAGGCAAGAGAAGGGGAGATTACCTATGGAGGATCCTCCTGGCCTGGGATGTTGAAGGCTGTGCTGGATGTCTTCACTGTTCAGATTCACTGTTCATCCAATCCACCCTACTTTGTGTCCCTGAGGGGATCAGAGACAGAGGAGAGAGGGACGCTGGGATATTTCTTCCAGGTGTATCATTGGGCTGGGGCTGGTGGCAGCTCTGTTGTTACTAGTCCCAGGAGTCTGAACTATGCTGGTGGTTTCCCTACACCCTGACCACACTTGTGTGGAGAGTTCCTTCATTAGATCCTCTTCACCTTATCCTGATTTGAATGTGTTCTCTGTTCCTGCAGGTACCCTGATGGAGTAGAATGCCCTTTTCCATGTTTTTTGGGGCCACTTCCTGAGGTCAGAGTCTATGCTATTCATTTCTGTATCCCTACATCAGATATGGTTCTTGGAATGGGGCTCTTATTTTATTTTGTATTTGTATTTTTTAGACACTATCTCATTCTGTCGCCCATGCTGGAGTGCAGTGACGCCATCGTAGCTTACCAAAGCCTCTAATTCCTGGGCACAGGTGATCCTCTCACTTCCCTCCAGAGTGGCTGGGATTATAGATGCAAGTTGTTGTGTCTGGCAGAATGTGGTTCTAATACTAACATTTATTGAGCACTTACTATGTGCTAGGCATTATTACCTAAATTGACTAATCCTTACAACAATCCTATGATTATAACCCCAATTTTCAGATGAAGAAACACAGTGACTAAGTAGCTTGCCCCAGGTCACATGGTCAGCATGGGGCAGATCTGGGATTTGAACCCAGGCAGTATGACCCCTGAGCCAACAATGTGACTCTCAACCCTGCAGTTGGGCTGCCTTTCTGTCTGTTGTTTTGAGAGTGATGTCTCTTAACCCTGGGAATGAGAAGAACCTGTTTTTTGGCCAACTCAGGGGCTCAGGTGGAATGGGCAGAAGGTGGAATGTGGGTCACCATGGCAACCAGATCAACAAGTTGCCCCAACTGATGAGCCCTTGGGGCTGAGGTTCTGCCACTGGCAGAGAGAAGAGTGAGGTTGGCATGGGGCAGTGTTTGAGGTACCAGATGCACTGGGAAGACTTGGAAGAATACCAGGTGGGGAGATCAGGGCAGAGATTCTGGGCAGAGAGGGCACTTCCTAAGGTAGGCATGAAGAGTGGGAAAACTCTTACCTGAAGTTTTCCAGGCAGGGTAGGAGTGGCTCTTGCCTTTGCTGAACCTGCATCCATATGGCCCAGTCTAGTCCCTGAGGTCACCTTCCTTCATCTGTCTCCTGCTGCAGAATCCAGGGTTTTAGCCTTGTCTCTGATCCCTCTCTATGTCTGCGCCAACACCCTCCTTTCTTGGGTAATCAGAGACTGGGGGGAAGGAAAGGTGCTATTTCCCCCTGTGCCACCACCTCAGACATCCACGACCTGGGACTGGGTCTCCTGCACTGCCCCAGCTGTGCAAGAAGAGAATGGACTTTTCCTCCCCAGCCCCGATGTGCCCCACTCCCCAAGCGGCCAGGGCAGGGCTGAATGGAGCAGATAGTTCACCTCTCTGTGATCTGTTGCAGGCCCTGACCTTCCTCACCAGAAATGAAATTCTGTGGTGAGTAGAGAGCTCCAGCCCCCCTCCCTCTCCCTGCTCCCTCCCCTGAGCCGGGCACACTCCCCCCCACACACACACCTCACTCTGGTTCCTGAGTGTGGTCCTTGCTCAGAGAGACTAGCCCTGGAAGATGAGTCTGGGACAGGGCAGTCAGGAATGCACCCCAGGGAAGAAACACCTGGGGTGTGTTTCCCAGGGACCTCCTGGAGCTGAATGAGACATCAGGCTTCAGGCTGCTGCCCCTATACTGGGGTTCAAGGTGGGGTTTCTTCATAGGATCACAGAGCTGTACAAAGCCTTCTTGCGATGATGAAGAAAATGGGGAAAGGACTTAGGAAACTGAGGTCTGAGACCCATTCTGACCATGTACTGGCTGAGCAAAGTCGGATGCACCACTGAAGCTCAGCTCGCTCGCTCTCTCTCCCCTCCCCTTATTCCCAAGCTCTCTCCAGTGCCTGTTATATGCCAGACACTGTGGAGGCACTGGGGGTGTGATAGTGAGCAGTCCAGTCCCTGCTGTCATACAAGCCTCTGTCCAGCCAAAGACAACCACCCTACAATGTCAAGGTGCTGAAGATGCCCTCCTTATGGGGCTGCAGAGAAAGTGAACGGTATGAGAGGAGTGTGTGTACGTGCTCAGACCAAGCCAGGTGCTTGACAGAAACCTGTTTAATGAATACATAATCTCATCAAGACATTTGGTGGGGAGGTGGGGGGAGCTTAGAGTGAGGACATCCCCGGCCTGGGACCCTCTCCTTTCCCCTCATCATTTCGGCCTGGACTAACCCTCCCCAGTCACCACATCTGATCTGGAAGTCACATTTCCCACTCAGGGTCTCAGGGGGTAATGACTTTGCCACAAGCACAAGACACTCCGGGTACAAATGGGGACGAGGGATGGTCAGGGAACAGAGAGCCACAGAAACTGGGGACTGCCACTGGGTTACAGGATTTCCCTTTTGAAAATAATATTCACTCACGTTTTAAAGCATAAAGAAGTGACAAAAAACTCCAAATGCCCTGTGGCCTACTACCCACATAACCCCTATTGATATTTTCTAAAAAGTAGCACATGAGTAAAAATAAAATAAAATCTAAATAAGGAATATGTGAGCATGGCTAGAAAATTCAAATAGTGTGATAGTTCTAAGTGAAAAGCAAATGTCTCTATTCACTCCTCCCAGACCCTCAGCAGCCTCTGCTTACTGTTAGTGTATCATCTAGCCTTCCAGAAGGATCGTCCATGTGTAGAACTACTTATATTCTTATGCAGTTTTACCCCATTCACTCTGCAGCATTTATCCCATTCAAACTGTTCTGTACCTTTTTTTTTTTTTTTAAGTTTTCATCTTGGTCAGTTTCACCTAAAGTATAAAGAGAGCGGCCTCATTCTTTGTTAATGGCATTGGTCATTCCTTAGTGTGGATGAAACTGGCCCCCTGTTATGGACTCTTAAGTTGTTTATGGTTTTCATTTCTACAAATAATGCATTTATACATTTATGTATAAAGATCTTATCCAACAGGTGAGAGTAAATCCACTGGAGAAATTCCTAGCCATAGAAGTGCTGGACAAAGGGTAGATACATTTAGAATTTTGGTAGATATGACAGTATTGTCCTTCAAAGGAGTTGCACTAGTTAGTGCTCTTGGCAATGGACCATGGCCCTGCCTGCTCTGCTCTTCTTTCCACCCCAGGGGCTCCAAATGGTATTCTTCAGATGCTGGGGCTCCTCACATATACCAGGAGTGAGCATGGTGGTGCAAGGGATGGGTGGGTCAGAGGAGAGCCAGGAGGGTGGGAAGGATTCAGGTTCTCCCATGAATATCAATCCACCTGCTATCAATCCATCAATGGATCCATCGATCCATCTATCTGTTCTGTATTGGCCTTCTGAGAAAGATTTCCTTGGAAGCAAGCCATGCTCAGGTATTCCTCCCTTCTGAATGGCCCACCCAGGCCCTGTGATGGCCTCTGCCCAGGTCCTGTTTCCAGCCTGTTTCCATCCCCGTCAAAGGTGCCTTTCCCCTAGAAGAGCACATTTGATCTGTATTTTACTAAGGAGGCAGATCCTGGTGAATGCTGCCAGGGAGGGCTCCAGTTCAGGGAGCCTTGTCTCATACTTAGCCTTGTCTCTCACAAGCTGCTCTCAAAGCTCTTTCTGGCCCGCCCCTTCTTTTGACAGCTCTAATCCTGGACATGAGGGGCCACGCCTGCCCCTGGGTAGCTTCTGCACAGGAGGCTCCCACACTCTGGGGCCTTGAAGAACAGCAGCAGGTCAGCGCTGGGGGCGGGGTCTAGGGATGTACTGTATAAGTCAGGCAGAGCAGAGGGTGAAGAACTCAGCTCCTACTCTGCTTTTGTTTCTCATATTAGACACCCTCAAACAAGACAGAGCAAGACAAGCATGGGGACCTGGGGGGCAGAAACTCCAAGATGGGAGGGTGATACAAGTGAGAGTTCTCTACTGAGCCAAGCCAAGGACCCAGGAGACCACATCCTGGGGAGCAACTGAGGATGTGGAACAGCCCATAAGAGCTTTGAAAAATGGAAGAGGACCAGCAAAGGCTGGACAAGCTCAGACATCCTGGTTCAAAATGGGAAAGACACTTTGACATGGCCTTTCCACTAGCATCATAGGTCACAGGTAAAATAAATGCAAATCCATCCCTCCATGGAATACTGCCTAGGAGAGGAGGAGCTTGATGTTTGATATAGAGCCATCTCCAAGGTATATGATTAAGTTAAGAAAGCAAAGTGCAGGGAGCTTTCAGTTAACATGGAGAATAGAGCATCTTCTTTTGTCTCTATTTTCTCTACTCAAAGGAGAGCAAGAAATATTGGTTTTTTAGAAGAAGAAAGAAATCCACAAGGACAAAATGATCACAAGCAATGATAGTAGATGAGAGAGGTCAACAAAAATTTCAAAAATGCAAAGCAGATAGATCCATGATGCAGACTTAGTTGAACAGAAAGTGGAAAGAAAATTGCCTGCAGGGGTTGGATGATGGAATCAAGAACCCAAACAGGCTCAGGAACCTCGGAAGCCCAGGATGCAGTGTCAGGTGAAAACAGAATAGAGGATTGAAAGTCTTATGTGATTTCTTCTATCTCCCTGCAATCCCCTAGACATCCCTGCGCCACACATGGGAAGACAGGTGCTAACCATCTGGAGAGAGCTAGAGCCAGACAGGCCCCTGACTTGGGGCCACCAGTTTAATGAAGACTGGGGCGAGCTTCTGGACAGCATCTTAGAAACTCCCTATAAGTATGAGTCAAAAGCCAAGCGGCATTGGATATTTGAGGAAAAAATAAAGAGCAGCCTACACACATTAAGTCATGTCATGATGACATTTCAGAATGCCAGAGATAATGAGAAGATCCTAAAAGCTTCCATAGAGAGAGAGAGAAAGGAAAAAAAAAAAAAACCAGACTACACAGAGAATCAGGAGTCAGAATAGCTTTGGACTTATGTTGGAAGACAGTGGCTAAACGCTTTCAAAATTCTAAGGAAAAACATTCAATCTAGATTTAAATCCTAACTAACCTGTTAACCAAGAGTGAAGGTAGAATAACAATATTTTTGACATGCAAATTTAAAAATTATCTCTTAGAACCTCCTCTTAGAAAGCTTTCAGAGGATGTCCTCCATTAAAACTAGTGAATAAACCAAGAAAAAAGAAGACACAGGATCCGGAAAACAAAGGGTTTCAACCTGGAGGAAGGCAAAGTGAATTTCAAGGGAGATAGTGAAGGGAAGCGCAAGGATGGCAGTGATGTGATGGGCCTGGAAAGCAATCAGTCCAGATTAGAATTAAAGAGTCAGGGGCTCCAGGAGTGGTGCTTTCAAGAAAACAAAATAAACCTATGTTCATTTTGTATATGCTATAGTGCGAGGAGCTTTACAGTTCTACAGAAAGTTTGGGATGAAATAATGATAGGTACACTGAAACCTAAGCAAAAAATCAAGAGTGATTATTAACTCTGGGAAAATCAAAAGTCATACAAGAAAGAAAATGTAATCATTTTGCACTAGGGAACTCAGCAGTGAGCAATGTTTTAATAATACATATATAATATAAGATAATGATAATATAAACACTGAATATTGACTCAGGCAAATTGTTTTATATTGGGAGTTCGAGGAAAGAGAAAGAAATCCTTTTATTGCAGGAGGTCACAAGATAATGTCTATAATGATTTTTAAAAACCCAACAAATGGCAATATCAGAAATGCTATGTAAATATTAAGTGAGAACCAAGAGAAATAGCAAAATGTTTGTAAAATGCTGCCTCTGGAGAACAGGGGTAGAGAGGCAACATGGGGTATTGGATATTGGTAATTTTAATTGTAAGCTTTCTAGTACTATTTGCATTTTAACCTATTTAACTGTATGACCTTAGTAAACTAAACTGTTATATACAGGATGCTACTGTTCTTGTTAATATAAAAGGAAGTTCACACAAGCACACACAGACAAATAATATCCCTGGAAAAACATACACACACAAAATGATATTAGCTTCTTAGTGGGGCCCTGGAGAGCTGAATGGTGGGGTTAGTGTGAGTGTGCTGTCTTCAGAGTGATGGGACAACGTCAATGTGATGCCCAGCTGCACTGACTGTGGCTCAGGGGACAGATGACATGTGCTGTTTGGGGAGAGGTAGCCATCCTGTCTGTCAAGGCCAAGCTGGGCCAGACAAAGCCCAGTCATTTAAACGATTTTCCTCTGTGCTCTCTAACAGCATGTTGTGATTTCTCTATAAGTGTGAAAGAATTGAGGCCTGGATGACTGTACAGTGGGATGGACTTAATCAGTTGAAAAAAGTACCAAGAGACCAACAGATAGAAGTAGTCTTTGCAGGGAGGCTGACACTGTCAAGCACTTTCCCACCTTCTTATCTGTGACTTGCAGGAGGACTTAACAGGCTGGTCACCAGATCTGCAGGTGACACCTCCTGCAAGGAGCAGACCACAGACCACATGTGACAGAATCTTGTCTTGGAGTCAGCCCCTTCCCAGTCCAGGGCTGCTTTTCTTGGCCCTCCAAGAAGAGACTTGTGCACTCTAACTTTCCAGTCTGTGGATTTTTATCTCTGGAAGAGCAAGGCCCCTATGGCCTCAGCTTTAATGCAGCCCTCTCTGACTCTGGCTGAATTGGCTGTCCCAGAAGACCCTCTTCTGGGCACAGGTCCTTCTAGCTGTGGCTGTAGATCCTGCAAGACCCAAAGAGGACACATGTGTCTTCCTGGAGGAGCATAGCTAGACTCCAGCCCAGACCTCTGTGTCTCAGGTCCAGGTTGGCCTGACTCTGTCTGAGCACTTTGGGCTACTATATTGCTGGGGATCGCTCCTGATCCCCTCATAGGTGTGGTGGTGGGGTCTGGTTTGGGAGTCTGGAGCTTTGTTCCTTACCCCTGCCAAGGCTTACTCAGCCACAAGGCTGATTTTTCTTCTTAGCACCCGAGAGGCTCCCAACACTTCACAGACTCCATGGCCCTGTCCTGGCCATTAGATTCTGGGTTCTCCTGGAGCCCTTCGGGGTTAGCAAGTAGAGTGGCTACAGGTTTCTTTCCTGGAAGCCAAAGGCCAAGGTTTGAGGCTCAGCTCTGCCACTTCGTAGCTGTGTGACTGCAGATGAGTTTCTTACCCTCGCTGAGTCCCATTTTTCATACTTATAAAACAGTGTAACATGAGAGAAATAGAACCTAATCTCACAAAGTCATTATTAGGACAATGGGGGATGGAATCTGTGTTGCTGTCGGAGCAATGCCTGGCACCTGGTCAGTGCTGAGTATGTGGCTGCTGTTATTATCATGATATTATCATCCCCTTCTTGCAAATGAGGAAACTAGCTCAGGGAAGTCATTTCCCCAAGGCAACATAGATTGGAAGTAGCAGATCCGGGAACTAAAAGCCACATTTTCAGGCTAAATAAGAGCCATTTATGAAACACACACAGAATGTACCATGGGGCAGAGGACGATTGACCCCAAAGGACTAGGATGTTTGTAGAACCTACAGATGCCTGGGCCTTAGCCTGGCCTTGAATGAGAATCTCAGGGGTAGGGGTACAAATCCCTTTATAGACTCCCTACATGACTCTAATGTAGGACCCAGTTGAGAATCACTAGACTCTGGGACTAGAGTCTCAGACAAAAGGGTGTAAACAGGATGCCAGAGAGAGATACAGAAACCTAAAGCCCTAGGATGCCAAAACTGGAGGGAGGCAGGGGGACCACTGAGGCTCTCATTTCACAGAGAGGACACTGAGGCCCGAGAGGGGACTTGGCAGGTCTGAGGGCCCACAAAAGTTAGCAGCAGAGTGGCCTCCCAGCTGTCTCGGGGCCTCCAAGCCACAGACAGCCCCTCCCTCCTCTGGGGCTAAGTGTGGAAGGGAGCCCAGCCTGGCTGCCTGATTTCTGGCAGACTGAATGTGTGAGTTTTTCAAATGGCTTTGACTTTTGAGTCCATTAGTGATTAATTCAGAGTTCCATTTAGAGCCGGCTGATCCATATTTGGAGGAGGAGAACATTTTGTGGCCGCAAAGATGCAGCCACGATTCATCTGCGGGCAGCCCGCCCACTCAGCAGCCTGGGAAGGCACGAAGTCCGGGCAGGGCCCTTCCTCCAACACTTCCCAGGAGGCTCTGCAGGGGCTGGGGCTGAGACTCTCTCACCTGGGAGAAGGATGGGCCTTTCATGTATGGGCAGCACAGCCCAAAGAACCTGGTTTTGGGTTCAATTCTCCATTCTGTCTCTTCCCAGCTCTATGACCTTGGGCATACCCCTTAAACTCTCTGAGTCTCAGTTTACCCACTATGGAAATGATCGCCCCTATACACTCCCTCAGGAGGCTGTTGGGAAGATTCAGTGAGATGATGTGTGTGAGCACCCAGCACATGAGTCTGGTCAAGAGAAGGTGGTGGCAAAGGCAGGGACATTCCTTCTCTTTCCCTCAGCAGTCCCGCCACCTCCCTTCTCGGAGCTTCTGGGGAAAGAGCTTTGGTGACTACATCTCTGGCTTTAACACTCACCACTATGTGACTTTAGGCAAATTAACTTACCTCCTTGACCTTCAGTTTCCTCATCTGGAAAAGAGGTCATGGTCCCTTCCTTGCAAGATTGTCATGAAAATGTCCAGAGGTTGGAAGCACATAGCAGGCACTCCTAACAGCTCCATAGCAAGGACAGTAGACAGTAGGCCTGAGTGCAAGCCATAAGGGTGCCTTGCCTTAGGGGATTTTTAAAAATTAATAAACCTTAATTTTTATTGAAAATTGGTCTTACCGAAAGTTGATCTGCTCACACCAGCAATTCTAACAATGACAGTGACAAAATGTGTCTTTTGCCTGGGGCTTCTTTTGCCTCCCACTGCCCCTCCCCCTTGCTGGTCACTGGATGCTTCAGCAGTGACAGCTTTGCTTCCTTGTTGTTGACCTGTGGTGCCACTGCCCCTCCCTGCTGCCAAATACCTTCCTAGAGAATGCCTCCCCCAACCCATTCCAGACCCTGCTTCCCAAACTGCATGGCTTTTAGTGACAGACTAGGGACCCCTTCGAAAGTGGGCCGTCACAGTGCTCTCCATGAGTGTCCATGCACCGTTCTCATTCCCATCTGTCAGGCCTTTGCAGCGGTCGGCACGACACCATTTGAGAGGGACCATCTCCCATTGAACACAGTCAGGATCTGACCCTGGGCTTGTCTGCTAGGAGAGGTCCAACAACTTGTCCCGGGTCACATAGCTAGAGGTGGAGAAATAGGATCCAAGGGGTCTGCCAGACTCTGCCAGCATCCCAGCAGGAAAGAGGCGACACACTCAGCCAGGATCTTTGAAGGCACCTTGTAGCGAAGGAACCCTCCGGAGACCAGGGAAGCATCTGGGGCCAGTCTGGACTGCCGCTAGGCTGAGGTGCCCAGTGAAAAGCTGGAGCTGTGGAAGCTGGCCACTCGGCTGCGAAAGAAGGGACACAGAGGCTGCAGAGTCGTGCAAGCCTGGAAGGGAGGGGAAGATAAATCCTGACCTTTCTGTTGTTATCTCTGGTCTCCTGCTGGTGCTTCCCTTGGGCCAAAGCTGTCTGGAAGACAGTGGGAATGCCTCCCAGGGCACAGAGGAGGGGTCTGGGCAGGGCGCTGGGCAAACAGAATCTCAGTTTACTTTCTTTCCACCCTCCCGTGGCTGGGATCTGAAGGCTGTTTTCCTAGTCAGTAAGCTGTGAAATGGTGAGTGGCTGGATGGGGTCCTGGGAGCCCCTTGGCATCATCAGGGCCCTAGGAGGGCCTTCTGCTCTATCTCTGAATCTCTACCTATGAAATCACCCTCCAAAGTCTTCAAATTCATGTGTCCCCACATTCCACTAATCAGAGGCTCAGGGGAGTCACTCACTCCTGAGTATGAATTAGTTCCATCAGATTACTTGCCTCCAGGCACTCAGCTGACTAAAGGAGGGAGAGGTAGTTTAGGACCACGAAGGGGACCATTAGGGCAGGCCTGGGTCAGCTTAGCTGGCTCCCGCCACCACAGGAGAGGAACACAGATAGAGAGGGGAAGGCCGGGGATCTCCTCCAAGGTCCTATGTAATATAAGAGCTCTTATATGCCATATACTTTGCTGACATTTCTTTCATTCACCTCCCCTCACTTCATCCTCACAAATGTGTGAGGGGAGATTTATTACACCCAGTGTAAAGATGAGGACACTGAGGCTCAAGTGGATTCAGAGCCTTGCTCAAGACTACCAGGCTATTTTTTTTTTAAATGATCTTTTTTTTTAAGATGTGGGGTACAATTCAGGGTTAGGTATACAATGTTCATTATGCAGGTACCCTTGTTGATAGGTGTGTCTTCCCCTCCGTTGGCAGTTTCCCACTACTGACAATCCCTTTCTTATAGTATTATGATAGTTGTTCAAGGTCTGCTTATGACTACCAGACTATTAAGTGGCAGAGTCAGGATTTGAACTTAGGACTGTCTAGCTCTAGAGACTTTTTTTTTTTTAATTTTTAAGACAGCATCTCACTCTGTCACTCAGGCTTGAGTGCAGTGACATGATCATAGTTCACTGCAGCCTCTACCTCCTGAGCTCCAGTGATTCTCCCTCCTCAGCCTCCTGAAAGCTGGGACTACAGGTGCTCACTACTACACTCGGTTAATTTTTTAAAAAATTTTTTGTAGAGATGAAATCTCATTATGTTGCCCAGGCTGGTCTCGAACTCCTAGAGTCAAGCAATCCTCCTGCCTCAGCCTCCCAAAGGGCTGGAATTGCAGATGTAAACCAGCATGCCTGGCCCCAGAGACATGT
Source organism: Tarsius wallacei (assembly GCA_963574415.1). NCBI lineage: Eukaryota > Metazoa > Chordata > Mammalia > Primates > Tarsiidae > Tarsius > Tarsius wallacei. The sequence continues at coordinate 43,778 of CAUYQG010123781.1, read as the reverse complement.
ATTTAACCAGCTTACAGTTACCCCACAATCCACCACTCACCCCCCTCCTCCCCACCACACACACACCTCACAGCACTTCGGTCTCCTTCACACTGAACTACTACAGCCCTCCAGGAGAGATACCATTCTTGTCCTCTATCCAAATGATGAAACAGGCTCGGAGGGGGTTGCCCAAGGTAATACAACCCTGCTATACAGCAGAGCAGGATCTGACATCCCGGCCTCTGGGGTCCAAAGCCACTACTTTCTCCTCTCCACTGACTGCCTTGGTTGCTGGTCCTGCAGACTAAAGAGCCTGCTGGTGGGCAGGGACCTGTGTCCAGGACAGGGCAAGAGGGACAGAGGATGCTGCTCATCCCCTCTTGGCTTAGGGTAGAGCTCTCTCCTATCCTCTTCTCAGGGGACATACGGCAATTTCACCCTCTGTCTCTCACTTTAATCAAAGTCCTCTGGGCTGGTGAGGGGGCCTACAGAGAGAAATATTGACTACAGGGATAATTAGGAAGACCCCTCAGTTCACAATCTGCTGGAACCAGCTTTCTGCAAGGCTGTGTGGCTTGCTGGCTGCAGGCAGCTGCGTTCTAACCTTGGCTCCCCCAGGTCCACCAAATGACCTCTTTTCTCCAGGCTGAGGATGCAGCTGGGCAGATGGCCAGAGGTGGGGACATGGCTTCCCCAAGGCTCTGCTGGTTTCTTCATCTGTAATGGGGTGCTGGAACCAGTGATGACAGAAGCCCCTTCAGCACTGACATTCTATAACTAGCACTTGTAGAGGGCGCTCCAGGCCACAGAGCACGTTCACTACCTTTCCTCGCACCTGACTTGTGTCTGCAACCCCCATAGTGTGCCAGGCACACAGGAGGTCCCAGAGATGTTTCTAGGGGGTGGAAAGATATATTACTGCCTTTTCTGTGCCAGTCAATCCTGAGTCCCCTTCTCCTAAAGAGACATCCTGCCCCCTCACATCGTCTCCTTTCCCCAGTTCATGTAGTCTTCATGACTCTCTCCTTAGCATCCACGACACCTTCCTGAAGCTCTGTCCTCCTAGGAAGTGTTACAAGGAGGTGACACTGACCATGGACCAGATCAGCTCCCTGCCAGCCCTGCGGGTGAGTCCAGAAGAGTGGGCAGGGCAAGGGCAGTATCCTTACAACCTGCTGAGGTGTCGAGGGTGGGTGTGAGGCAGGCACTCAGTCACCACACTCCAAGGGGTTCTTGACCCTCCAGGCAGAGGGCCCAGCAGGCCATGGGCCACTTCCCATGCACGTCAGGCCTCCCTCCATCTTGTGTGAGTCCTGAAGCAGGACAGGTGTGATCACTTTCACCATTGCCCAGGCAAGGACAGGAACAGAGAGGGCATGAGACTTGCTTTGGGCCTCATAGGGGGAAGGTGGTGGCCCCAACTGGAGGCTCTCACTGGCCCTGCTGAGCTTCCTCTGAAGCATCCCTGGGATCTGTGATCTTTTAGACCTCAGGTTTTGGTCCACCCTACTACTGCCTGCTCGCTGTCAGTTCCTCTGCTGTCATGCCCCAAGCTGGGGCAAGTGGGCCTTGGGAAAGCCGGGGTGCCACCTCAGTCATCTGCCCATCCCCTCAGCCCTTCTTCTCATCTGCTCAGGCTGCCTCCGTGGACTGCAAATTTTCTAGAGGGACAATTAATTTTCTCTGGTTTCCCCTGAGACTTGCAGCCCAGGGACTGTCTCCCCAACCTGCCTTCTTCCATCTCCAGGTGTGACTCCAGGGAAAGAAGATATTTTCATTTCTGCTCTTCTCTCTCTTTCTCTCTCTCTCTCTCATTTCTCTATCTCTCTATCTCTATCTCTATCTCTATCTCTATCTCTATCTCTCTCTCTCCATTTAGCCAACCATCTCTGAACTAAAGGTTCAAGGTTCCTGTTAAACACAGAGCTAGGTCTAATGCTCATACCCCTTCCTGCTTTCACCCACTTTTCCTGGGCTGAATCCCACATCTCACACATTCAGAACACACACACACACACACACACACACACACACACACACACACACACACACTTGCCCTTTCCGTGGGTAAGTTCTTGGCAAACCACATCCCTGGTCTCAGTTTCCTCATCTGTAATATGGGTAGAGTGGTGAGGAAGGCTGAGGCTTTCCCATGTTCTCTAAGCAGCTAACAGGCGGTGCTTGCATAAGCTGTTGGTGCTCCCCCCACCTCCCAATCCTTTAGGGCAGTGGTTCCCAACCTTTTTTGGCATCAGGGATCGGTATCATGGTAAACAATTTTTCCATGGATGGGTAGTAGGGGGGAAGGACATGCAGTCAAACCTCACACTGCTAATGTTAATCTGTACTTGCAGCTGTTCCCCAGTGCTAGCCTCACTGCCTCAGCTCTACCTCAGATCAGCAGTAATGCTAGCGATGGGGAGTGATTGTAAATACAGATAAAGCTTTACACTCACCTGCTGCTCACCTCCTGCTATGTGGTCCAGTTCCTAACAGGCCATGGACCAGTACCGATCTATGGGGGCTGGGGACCCCCTACTTCAGGGACAAACATTGGAGGCTTTGCCCCTGTTATGAAGAGGTCCTGCCACTCCTCCAGGGCAGCCTGGAAAAGCCCAGAGGCACACCATAAAGGCACTCCGAAATCACTCCTGAGATTTTAATTTAAATTTGTGCAGCACACAAAGAGGCAATGCCAGGTTAACAAATCATGGCCACGTCAGGCTTCCCTATTTTTCATTTGGATCTTGACAGAATAATGATTTGAGTTTGTCATTGTGCAATGAGAGCCTGTCATTATTTCTGTCTGGAACAAAGTGGGCTCTGAGAACTGTGGGACCTCTTGAAAGAGGCCCGGGGACTCCCAGGAGGAGAGGGCTGGCTTGGAAGGAGGGACATGTCAGGTTACACGCATAGTCATTCAACCAACAGCTACACAGCCCCTCCCAATGAGCAGTTTTGCTCTAAGACAGAGACAGAGAAAAAGCACAAAGCTGGGGCTTGAAACAAAGGCGGGAATGGAGAAGGCAAAACAATAAGAAAGGGTAAGCAGTGGGTAGCAGGGTGGAGGTAGCAGATAGAAGCTGGGGTCATGGAGTAGAAAGAAATCAAATCCTCAGAAAGATAAGCTAATTGGAGACTGTGCCTGTGCCTAGAAGCAAAAAACAGAAGCCTGTGTTTCTGACACCCCCTAATCACACTCACCTCCATGTCCCCAGTTCACACACGAATGCCTCCACCCACAGCCACACACCTAGCATGCATATATGCACATGCTTCAACACACATACACATGGGGACTTCTCTCACACCTAGACCCTCCATGAAAGGACCCGGGGTCAGGGACGGCCAGAGAGGCAAGGCTGATGGGAAGCTTCTGACCTCCCCTGGGTGGGAAGCAGTGACACTGGTCAGTCTCAGACACTCTGAATGTTAAGACTGGAAGAAAACTTAGAGACCATTCAGTCTAATCACTCACATGCTCCCCACCCTGGGGAAACTGAGGCCCCAAGAGGGAAACAACTTGACCAGGGCCACATGATGGCAGAGCCCAGACCGGCCCCTACTCTGGTGGGGAATCAGCCAGGACTCCAAACCAAAGCGGCGATCCCCACTTCTAATCAGGGCTTGGCTGAGCACGGACCCTGCACCTAGGCCTGCCAGGTACTCTGGGGGTTCAAGGGAAGTACCTGGCAAAGACCTGCCCTGGAGGAGTGGCATGGAGGGTGGGGGTGACCCGTGGTTCTGACACACTCTTCTCCAGTAGCAGTCTCGTCCCAGCAGGGCACCAGGGGAACACTTGCCAGACTGGATCACACTCCATGTTTGTTACATCCCCCATCTATAAATAAGCATGAAAACCTTGTGCTGGGCAAGGGACTGGCAGGGGTGAGGCAGCATCCTCTGCACCTCCTTTATGCTTCCCACCCACTCCTCTCTTCCATCTCTGGGTGGGGAGGCCAATGAGATGGGGATGAGTGAAGCAAGACTTGAGGCGGCGAGGGGAGTCCCAGATGGTTCGAGGCCTGCTCTTCCCTGAGGCAGGCCAGGCGCACAGGGCATGGCTAGGATCTAAAGCCTTTTTTGGCACCTCAGACCCAACCCCCACCCATCCCCAGAGCTTATTCATTGGAGAGTGGCTGGAAAGTGGCATCTTGGGCCACATGACTTTAATTTTACTTTTCTTATTGAATCTTCCTAAATGGTCAACATTCTATTCTATTATACAAATAAGAGCCATTTCATTGTAGAAAAACTGGAAAACACAGAAAAGCAAAAAAATAAGATAAAAATCATCTATTAACCCACCTCAAGGGATGACAGCTGTGACCATTTTGGCTTATTTCTTTCCAGACTTTTTTGTCTGCTGATATATCGTACATGTTTATTGGGATCCCACTGACTTTTTTATATGTTGCTTTCTTTTCTTTTTCTACAGTGGCTTCTTGGTTGCTTTTCCAACTGGTCTCTGACAGCCAGAACTACCTCATGAGCTGAGGACCCTGAGCCATTGCCTCATCCAGAGAGCTAGGGGACAGGGCACCCAGCCAGGCAAGGAAGAACTGGGTTTGAATTCACTTGCTAGTCACATGATCTCAGGCATGTCACTTCACAAAAGGAATGATTGGGGTGAGGCAAAGGAAAACTAACCCCAGTCAAAGGCGACAGGGTGAGAGGGGTAGGGCGTGGAACCCATGTTCCTGCCCATGGACATCATCCTTGGAAGAGGAAAGGCCTCTCTCCAGGTGGTCCCAGGCATAGGTCCAGGCACAAGGGCAGTGCAGGTTTCTCAACAATGCAAAACACTTCCTAATTGCCAGAGCTGTGTGTGGAGGGAATGAGCTCCCTGTTCCTGAAGGGATGTTCCAGCACACTTAGTTATCAGAGGGGGATTAGACTGACCTGCTAGTGCCCTCCTCACCCTCTGAGTCTGTGGTGCTGGCCCTAGAGTTTGGCCCTATTCTCTCTTGTGTTGTGTCACTTTCTACCACAGTATGTCCCAGATTTTTTATTCCCCAAAAAAATTTCAGTGGGGGGAGAAGGGACTAGAGATACCAACTTTTAGTTTTGCCAAGTAAGGGCATTTTAAAAAGTCATCCACAATCACTACCATTTTTTAAATGTTAATTTTAAAACAAAAATGTAAGAAGCAAAGCATCAAATCCCAAAAGCAAGAACAATTTTTTCCATACACATCTCTCTCTCTCTCTTTTTTTTTTTTTGAGTCAGAGTCTCACTCTGTCATCCAGAATGGAGTGCAGTGGCATGATCACAGCCACTGCAGCCTCAACCTGTTGGGCTTAGGCGATCCTTCCACCTCAGCCTGCCAAGTATAGGCACACGCCACCACACCTGGCAAATTTTTAAATTTATTGTAGAGACGAGATCTCGCCAAGTTACCCAGACTGGTCTTGAACCCCCGGACTCGGGCAATCCTCTCACTTCCACCTCCCAAAGTGCTGGGATTACAGGCATGAGCCACTGCGCCCAGCCCGCACACACCTCTTTTGTCCTTATTTTTCTCCCTTTGTCACTGACCCATCCCTAGTTCTCAGACTAGATGCTGGGGACTTGGACATCAGAATGTAGGTTCCTTCTGTGTCTTTCTGATCCTAGACAAAGCAGAAAGTTTGCTTCCCAAAGTGAGCAAGGAGAGCCTTGCTGGGAGTTGGGCCCCAAGGATGGGAGCTGCGTGACTCACATTGCCCAGAACACATCTCTGAAATAGGCTTTGAGAACTGGGCCCCAGGGAGTTCCGGGTACCGTTATAACTTGGCTCAGGGGCTTGAGTGGTCTGGGAAGAAAGTTCTGTTTTCTTAACTTGGGTTCATTTGTGGAAAAAGTGGGCTTCTTAATACTGGGAAGTGTCTGCTCATCTGCAGAAAACAAGGTGAGAGAACATCCCGTGTAGCAGAGGTAGCGGGGAAAGCCTGCAGACCAGAATGCTTTGCTGGGTCGGGACACGGTGCCCTCTTTCCAGTCAGCAGTTTCTGTTTTCTTTTTGTCTGCTGTATTTGCTGTATTTAAAAGTATATTAGCTCAATGTTTCTGTTCTTGTAAATAACGATCTTGCTTTCTGTAAATACAGATGAGTGAGGCATAGTGTGCTTTGGGTTTCTAGTTTCTGGGCCCAGAGCTGTCTTGGTGTCTACTTGGGATGGCTGGCAGCAGGGCCTGAGGGAAGAGCAGGTGGGGTAGAGGCCTGCATACAGATGGGGTGACCTCACTCCCCTGGGCTGTTCTCGCCTTCTCCTTTGGGGTTCCTGCAGGCAGATGGTCTTTGAATAGTCCCACCCCTACTACATTTGATCCCATCTGCCAAAGCATGGAGGCATTTGGAAACCCGCCTGAGGTCCAAGGAGGTACGAGGCAGGTACAACTCCTAAGGTTTCAGTTCCATCTCCTTTTCTATCTATCCTCAATTTTTCTGAGCCTTTCCGATCCCTACTTTCAGGCTGGTGCCTATATGCTTAGGAAAGCTTGCAAAAAACTCACTCCCCAGGTTGAAAGTGATGGCAAGTCCTGATATTTATTCAGACTCTCAAGAAATCCTAAAGTAGGAAGGGTAGGAATGGTGGTGTGGTTTTTTTTAATCGAATTTTAATTTTAATTTTAAAACTTTTTTCATTTTTAAATCAAAATTATTTATGCATGCCAAGAGTTAAGTTACCCTTCAGGGGTTGCCCCGTTTCCCCTCCTCTAAGGCACAATTTTCAGCTCTTAGCTGATTCTTTTGGTATTTATCTCCATATCTCTGAAGAGCACGTGGACTGCCCCTTCTTGATGGTTCAGCCTTTGACATCCCCCCTAGAGAAGATCATTTCTCTTTCCCCTCCCCCAGGCCACACTACACACCAGTTCTCATTCCCCCACCCTCCCAATGTAATTATATGATCATGTAAGGTAGATCATTATTCAATGTTTTACATTATTATGACTGCGTATGCTGTTTAGGCCTGAATCAGGAAATAAACTGTGGCTACTTTCCCTTTATACACATCTTTGTTTGTTTCTTCTGGATGGAATCATTGTTTCTGCTGAGTTGTCTATGTATGTTTCACTAAATCAACACCGAAGCTCTGCCAATTGTCTAAATCTCCTCCATTCAGAAGTGAGACATTTTCTATACATTTCATTTTCTTAGTGAGATTTCTCTTGAAGCCTTCCCAAATGCTTTAATCAGTACCGAGATGCTCTCCGAGCCTGGTACATGGTACCATCCTGGGACCTCCTTCTACAATCTTTTGTGATTCTTTTCATCTCTCCCTTGGATCTTGCACTTTCTGTCTTCATCTCCCTCCATGCACTCCCCTTGTCTTGGTGAAGCACATCCTCTAGTAACTTTCTGATAAAGGGTAATGGAGGTAAATATTTTGACATCTTATATATCTGAAAATGTCTTCTTCCCCTCATACTTGACTGACAGCTTAGATGAAATATAGGTTATATTATAGGTTGTTATAGGTTTATTATAGATTGCATTTTTTTCTCAGAATTTAGAAAGCATAGCTCTACTGCATTTTAGCTACTATCCTTAATATTGGGAAGTCCAAGGTCTTTCTTTTCCTGGTCTTTTCTCGTGATCTGTTTTTTGTTTTCTGGTGTTTGTTTGCTTGTTTCCCTGAAATGTGTAGGCTCTTTTTTTTTTATTCCAGCATTCTGAAATTTCCAACAATACTCACTGGCATGAATCCTTTCTCTGTGTGTGAGGGACATGGAAGACCCATTCTGTCTGGAAACAAGTGTCCTTCAAAATTCTGGGACCTTTTTAAAAGTTATTTCTTTGATAGCTTTCTACCTACTGTTTTCTTTGTTCTTTATTTTTTGAACTCTCATACCCTGATGCTGTACATCCTGGATGTACAACGTTATCTTCAGTTCTAATTGTGTTTTTCACTTCTACCATCGTGTGTTTAATTCCAAAGAGCTCATTTTTGTTTTTCTGATCTTTCTCCCTTTCTTTTCTTAGATGTAATATCTTCTTTGATCTTTCCTTCAAGGTGTTTTTTTTTCAGTTGTTTGTTTGGAACCTTGGCTTTCACATCAGAGGCCTTCTTCAGATATCTGATTATCATCTGCTCATAATCATGAGTGACAGGTGGTTGCTAAAAAGCTGTTTCAAAGCTCAAGTCCTGGGTGGAAATTTCACTGGAGGAGGGTGAGCTAAGGGGCCATTTCTTGAAGATTCCCTAGAAAAGCCAGGAGTAAAGTCTGACCTGACAACATCCTAAAGCCTAGTTAGGAAAGAGGGCTGGTGGGGTCTCAGAGTCCAGTGCCCAAATGTTTATCTACTCCCCAGTTCTCATTCGTGTCTGACATCCCCCATGCCAGAAAACCTCTGTTGTACTCTCTCCAGAGAACAACCTCCCATCTTCTGCAGGGACTGAGGAGGGGCAGTCACCCCACAGCGTTGAGGGAGGAGGCATCTAGAAACTCCAACAACTTTCAGGCACTTGCAATTAACTCTCCTTTTAGCTGACCTCTATTTTCAGTGCTGCCAGGTGCTCCCAGTTCCAGAGCCCGTAGTAGATTCTGGGTTGTAGATCAGGCTGATGTCACTTTCCCCACTGTGGGCTCAGGGTCCTGCTTTCTTGTGTTTGCGGGGTCATATGCCACTTGTTCATCTGCTTCCTAATCATTATCGCTATGCAACTGCTGTTGTTTCCTCTCCTGGTCCTTCTGTTTATGTGGGTCGTGCCACTAAGGAAGCCCTTTTCTTTCATTTCAGTGGGTATCAGGAGGGAGTAGGGTAGATGCGAGGTTCATTCAACCTGTCATCTTAACCCAGGAATAACACCTGCTTTCCTGGTTTATAGTAAAACATTGCAAAATGCCCTTCCTCATTGTTGCCCTCTCAGAATCTCCCACACGGCAGCTGCCCCCAAAATCCTTCTCTTTCCACTCTCCACTCCCAAATGCTCTACTTGGTTGGTGTCCTCAGAGCCCTGCTTCTGTGCTGTCCTTCCCGTCCCCATACTGGGTCGGTCACCCCAGCAGCCTCCCTTACCCCTGTGCAAAGACCTCTGGGGAATTTTGTTTCTCTTCCCTTTGATTTTATCACCAGAGAGAAAAGACCATGGATAAGAGACGTTTCTGGGCCGGGCTCGGTGGCTCAGCCTGTAATCCCGTGCCTTGGGAGGCTGAGGTGAGTGGATTGCCTGAACCCGTGGGTTCGAGACCCACCCGGGCAACTTGGCGAGACCTCGTCTCTACAATAAATCAAAAGTTAGCCGGGTGTGATAGTGCGCGCCTGTAGTTCCGGCTCCTTGGAAGGCTGAGGCGGAAGGATCGCTAGAGCCCAGCAGGCCGAGGCAGTAGTGGTCGGGAGCATGCCACTGCACTCCAGTCTAGGTGACAGAGTTAGACTCAAACTCAAAAAAAAAAAAAGAGAGAGAGAGACATTTCTGTGGAGAAAATCTGGGTGAACAGAGGCTCTCACACCTAGTTCTCACCCATCACCCCATAAGAAGTTCTTACACGTTTAATGCAGTCTGTGCACTGAGTTGGGTCTTGGGGACTTACAGGGCTTCTTCTCAGGGAATTCTGGGTAGAGAATGGGAGACTTACAAGGCACGGGGGCTTTTCAGAGCTCAGACTCTTGACTCTAATGTCCAAAGCTGGGGCCCAGACAGTCTCACCTGGGCTACCCAGTGGGCACAGTCCCTCCTAGAGAGACCTGGCAGGAGACACTTGGTCATGCTCTGTCAGAGTCCCTTCCCCCACTTTTCACGAGGCTGAATGGCTTCCTGGGCAGCCGGGTGAATCTCGCGGTGCAACAGCCCTCCCAGAGGGCCCAAAAAGGACCTCCCTAGTGCTGTCCCGGGGGCAGGCCAGGGCCAGGCACTCAGAGCACCTGTGCATAGACTCTCCCTCAGCACTTGGCTCTGCTCAACCCCAATCCCCGAGACAGGCCCAATGAAAACTTTGTTCTTAAAGATTAAAGTCCTGTTTCATCTTGCAGTGCCCTGGGCTGGAAGGAGTCCCAGAGGCCTTTGGGTTCTTGAACCCCTTTTCCATGCGAAATGGCATACCTAGAGGGTGTTTGGATGTGCTGTCCATCCAAGATGAGGTTAAGGTGGGAAGGAGGCAGTACCTTGATTCCAGGGGTCTTCCTGGTACATTTTTGTGCCAATTTTGTCAGAGCTTTGTCAAGGCCTTACCTCTCATCCAAGGGGTGAACAAGTCTTCACAGATGAAGAAACCAAGGCCCACGGATGGATGGGACATGACCTGTGCAATGTAACAGGGACAGTCAGAGGGTGAGCCAAGGTTCCAACCCAGACCCCTCTCCCCAGCCCAGAATGTGTCCACACTCTGTGTTCTGATTTCCTACCACATCCTGCTGAAACTTGTGTCTGAAGTTTGGTCCATGATGACGAGCTAGCCTGACCACTCATCTCCACGAGCTCAGGGCAGCCTTCTAGGCACACTGTCAGCCAGAGGGCAGAGGACCCAGCTCAAAGGGAAGGCAGCCCGCAGGGGAGTCTTTGATCACCCACAACCCAGGCAGGGACAGCTGGACCCAGTGATAATCCTCATGCTGTATTTAGGCCACTACCCTGAGCCCCACCCCTCCCTCACCCTCAGATAGTCTCCCTGGCTTGTTTAAAAAAGAAACGGATTGGATGGATGCAGCAATTCTACTTTCCAGCCCCAAATGTCCACTGCCCTAGTCACCCGCTTCACGGTTACCAGCTGCTTTCACACTGCCTCGTTGGTTGTCACAGCAGCTCTGTTAAGGCACAGAATTGTCTCCCCATTCTGCAGATGAGGAAACTGAGGCTCTGAGAAATTAAAGGCCCTGCTAAGCCCACATAATCACAAAAATTCACTTGAACTCAAGATTTCTGTTTGCTCTTCATCCATCTTCACCTTCTGGGGAAGATAAGATCATGGTCACCAAGCAGGTGATGTGTGTACCCATATGTGTGCACAAGTGTGTACACGTCTACATGCATGTACGTGCATGCAACAGGGGAGAGGAAGGAGGATGGGAAGGAGCTGGTGGCCTAGGTCATTGGTGATTGAGGGGAAGTAGCTTTTCCCACCTATATCTGAGACACCCTGCTGGGCCCATCCTTGGACAGCAGATCATACGTGTGTCCTATGTGTTGGGGTGGCCTGGACTTAGGTTCAGCTCCTGACAGAGGTTCCCTCCACCTCCCAGCAACCAGCTTCTCAGGCTCCTGAATCAGAATTGTCTGATTCCCAAGTCCTCATGCCAGGTCCCACCCCGAAGGCCCAGACTCCTGCATGGAACCAATGTTTCACTGAGAAAGAAGAGAAAACAAAGGGCCCGTGTTCCCACTCCAGACTCCACCTCATGGGACCTGAGGTCACTCTGAGCCTTTCATCCCATTGGAGAGAAGCAGGCTGGCTCTGCAAACCCCTGTGAGATAAGTACCAGGGGCTGATCAGAGACCCAGCGCCTCCCCAGATGGAGCTGGCAACCTCAGCAATTCCCTCACCCAGGGCTACAGGCGTGGCCGCCACGTGCACTCAGCAGAGCCTAGGCCAGCTGACTGCCCCACCCCAGCCTCCCAGGCAGCCCTGAAATCTGGGTCGTGCCAGGAACTGTGTGGGATGTGGCACGTGCATTATCTCATTTAATCCTTGAGGTAGTTGTGTGGAGAGGGAGTTAGCCTCATTTGCAGCTGAGAAACAAAAGACCAAAGGGGTCAGCTGCCTGTCCACACAGCCACACAGCTGGGGGAGATGGGCAGTCGGTCTCCAGCACTCACCCCCCACACCCCCACCAGCGCCAGTGGGAGGGTCCCGACTCCCTGATGCCAGTCGGAGCTAGGAGGGCAATTTGGCAGCTGGCTCACTCCCTGCATTTTCAAGCATCATTAGATCTTTTTCTGACAACTTCATCAGTTAGCAGGGCTCAGAATTGGCAAAAATCCTTATTTAGACATTCAGCCAAAGAATTAAGAAGTGGTTTGTTTCAGAAAAAGCTCAGTGATGTAGGAGGCAGTCTCTGTTCTAGGCTGAGCAGGCAGCAGCAGAGGGACCGGATCTGGCCTCCAGCCTTGGCCTTGGCCTTGCTGCTGACACTGGGCTGTCTTGAACATGGCACTGCTCCTCTTGGGGTCTCAGTGTCCTCATCCTCCAAATGGGTGTGATAACACCTCCTACACAGGTAGTCCGGAAAGCCTGGGAAGGTGGGGAAGAGCTCTGGGTTCTAGTTTTAGCTTTCCCATCTGCTGGTTGACTGGCCTTGGGCCAATTCCTTCCCCCTCCTGGGCCTTGACTTACTGCCTGGGCACAAGTGCAGGGCACAGATGACCTGCAACTGTAAACTAGGGGTGGGATGGAGGAAGCCCATGGGAATGGCCAAAGGTAGCCCCTCTCCCAGGACATCCTGGGTTGGGGGAGATACTGTGTCCTGCAGCCCACGTGTGCTGCCTCTTGAAGGGGGGCAGGAAGGGGTGGGACTTTTGACCCCCTCCTAGGTGCAGTTTGCCCGTCCCACCTCTCCCATGGTCTGGGGCAGATGGTAGAGAGTTACTCTATTTTTATCTGTATGGAGCTTGACCATTCCCAGATTTCTTCGCATGGCACATCTATTGAACCCTTTTATCCACCCTGGGCTGTAGCTCCTGTTCCTGTCTGCAGTTTGTGGAGAGGAGAATTCAGGTGGGGGTCACTGAGTGGCCCCCCAGTCACCCAGCTAGTGCTGCACGAGGCAAGAGTTGGAATGCAACCTCATACTGGGACCATGGGGCCAACTCTCCTTGCTTCTCACTACACTTCCCACTTTCTGGGAGGTTTTTCTCATTCAGCCAAACCCACCTGGGCCTCAAATCAGTTCTGTCAATGATTCGTGATTTCTCGCAAAGCTCCCAAGAGCAGAGCGTTTTATCCTGGCTATGTAGCTTGTGAGAGGCAGTTCAGTGTTGGGGAAGGGTAATGGGCTTCCGAGCAAGTCACTTTACTTTCCAAAGCTTCAGCTTCTTACTTTTAAGATGGAAATAAGTCCCCTTTGCAGGGTCGTGTAAGGATTCCTGGCCCAGCCCTTCCTTCATTATACTCTGTACACACATCATCTCATTTGCTTCTCCTTGGGAGAGATATGTGGGAGTCAAGGCAGGAAGTACCAGCCCCATTTGACAGATGAGGACATGGAACCTCAGCAGATGGAGGGATGCCCCGCGCTGGGAGGGCCAGTCAGTGACCAGGTGGGAACTGGGCACTGCGTGGCTCTGCTGGGCTGTGCCTCCCGGGAAAAGCGCTCTTGTGTTCGAGATGAGAAGTGAACGCAGGCTTCCTTCCAGAGAGGACGCCTCCTCCCTCCAGTTCAGATGACACACTGATGGGATCATTTTTAAAGTGTTGCTCCCACCCCAATTCCCCAGCGGCACAGAGGGAACAGGCCACAGAGGGCCTGGGGAAGGGGCCAGCAGGCCTGGGGACAAGCTTGTCCAGCACCTCAGTCACAGTCCTGCACTCACAGAGTACAAGATAAACAAACTCCATTTCAGCTTTTCAAGAGTCCTGGTCCCAAGGGCCGTTCTCAGCCTGCTGGCTTGAGGCTTTATTCCACTCCTGTCTTTTCTGATAACTTCATTTGTACCCCAGAGACCTCAGACTTGTTTAAAAATAGAAAAATAAACAATATTGTTCCTGAAGTGCCCCCTCCCCCCTTCGGGCCTCCTAATGAGGTGCTGGCCAAGCTGGCCGGGGCTCTGTTCCCAGGGTTTTTGACCCGCTGCAGGCCTCAGGCCTGCTGCTGCATCCACAGGGACAAGACACCCTGCAGCTTTGAAGGGCTTCCCAGTGGCCTGAACAGCTAGTGTAGGGGGAGGTGTTATGTCACCTCCCTGGTGCTGTTGGTGCCTCCTCACAGCTGGGGCAACTGGGTTGCGGGGACACATTTGCCCAGGTTCAGAGGGACAGTCCAGGCCCTGCACAGGCCCAACCACAGAGGGACCTGTCAGGGATCTTCTCCCTCCTCTTAGTTCTGGCCTCAGCCCCTCACAGGACCACAGGCCCCTTGTGTGTGCCAGACACTGAATAAGAACCCAGGACACAGCCCCTGAAGTCTTCCAGGCCCATCAGGCTTGTCATCAGAAGCCCTGGACTTGAATTTGCAGTTTGTGTGTGACCTCAGTTTTCTCCATCTGAGAAATGGACCAAAGGATAGCAGCCCTGCCTACCTCAGAGGGGTTTTGTTTTTTTTGTTTTATTTTTTAGTTGTGGTCTCACTCTGTCACCCAGGCTGGAGTACAGTGGCATGCTCACAGCTACCCCAGCATCCATCTGCTGGACTCTGGCGATCCTTCCGCCTCAGGTTTCCAAGTAGCTGAAACTACAACATGTGCTACCACACCAAACTAATTTTTTTATTTATTATAGAGACGAGGTCTCATCATGCTGCCCAGGCTGGTCTCGAACCCACGGACTCAGGCAATCCTCTCGCCCAGACCTCCCAAAGTGCTGGGATTATAGGCTTGGGCCACCACGCCTGGCCCTTAGAGGGTTTTTATGAAAACTGGATGAGAGGTTGGATGTGAAGACGCTCAGGAAAGTGAATGAGATTTTAGGCAGCATTCCTAGAGGAATGGCATCCAGAGGGAGGGTGTGACTGTGCCCTCTGAGTGGCAGGACCACACAGGGAGTCTTTATGTGAGCTCCAGCCTCACATGAGATGGTGCACAGAAAGGGTCCAGCCCTCCAAAGCTGCATCACTGGGAAGGTGGTTTGGAAACCGAGTGTTTCACCTGAAGAAAGACTCAGGGAGCATAACCTTTACATGTCACTGGTGGATGGAAAAGGAATGGGATTTGGTCCCAAGGGCAGCACCAAGGTGAGTGTGAGAAGTGGCACTGGGATACTTTCAGCTAGTGCTGAGGAGAAAATTCCCTAACAGACGAGGCTCAGTCAAGAGAGCAAGCTCCCTGTCAACTGGAGGCTCCAGCAGGAGTTAACCGGCTGCTGTGCAGAGAATCAGGCTCTGGTGGGGACAACCCAATTGCCCAGGAAGTTGAAGCAAAGACTAGGAGCAGAGATTGTGAATGTCCTTCCATCTGCACCTGAGCCCCCACACTCTAGGAAAGGGATCACCCTCCTCCCTCTTTCTGCCTGAGGCCAAATGCCAAAGGGAAGTGCTCTCAGCAGGCCAATCCAGCGTCAAGGGGCATGGAAGCAAATGCCAGTCAAGACTCACTTCTCAGGTGACAGGAACCTCTGTGATCAGAGATGGGCTCTCTCTGGAGCTGGCCGGAGACACCTATGCCACACTGCTGCGCTCCTTGTCCCCAGGACTCAAGCTGCCCCACCTTCAGGAGGGCCTCAGGGGGAATGGTGGATGGGGCAGCTCTGAGACAGGGACTGGTTCCTCCTTGGCACAAGCAGTGACTTGCCTGGCCAGCTGCTCCTGCGTTTTCTCTTCTGTGCAAATAGTCTCCTGGAATAGGAAGAATCACCGAGAAAGGGGAGAGCTCTCCAGCAGGGCCAGGCAGTTGGTGGTGGACCCATTTACCTCCTTGAGTCCCATCCTCCTTAGAGAGGTCTGGGAGCTACCAGGGACTCCAGGGAGAAAGGAAGGCCAGGGAGCCACCATGCTTTTTCAGGCCTGCACACCGAAAAAGTAGTAGCAGCGCAAGGGGCCAACAAGTCTTGGGACCCTGTAGAGTTATCAGCAAAAATGCCTAACTGCTTCCTGGTTATCCATCTTGGCTATATATTTTGGAAAGTATCTGAAGAGGTATGGACATAGATGGATGCTTTAAGACAAAGACAGTGAGATGCGCCGGGGCCATCTTCCATTGAACCTCCGAGTTCATCAGACACTGTGCCTAATAGGACCCCTGTTTCCTGCCAGGCCTTACAGGAGAAGAATGTCCATTCCCCCCCTCACTGGGTCTGGGAGCCAGGAGTCCAGCTCTGCCTGGGTCCAGCTTGCCCCAGCGAGAGTCAAGCACAAGAGAGAAGCAAAAACTGCCTCCAGCCCTCTAGAAAGGAAAGTTGGTTTGCTTGCTCAGCAAATTGTCTCTGGAGTGCACTTTCTTTTTTAACCTGCTTTTTATATATTGTTAAAATAGTATGACAGCAATAAAATAAATTTTTAAAAAAGCATTCCTTAGTACCGAACCACCCTAAGTTTTCATTTTCTGTTGCCATATTTTTCCCTAGGCAGTCTTTATAACACTGCAGACATACATAGATGCAATTTTATTTTATGCTTTTTTTCATTAGGCATAAATGCTTTTTCATGTTGCTACAGAGTCCGTGTAATTATCATTTTAATGGTAGCATAATTGCATTGAGTTCTGATTTACTAAACCATCCCCTCATTGCTGGACATTAACATTATTTCCAGGGGCTTATTTATTTATTTGCTACTATAAATAATTTTGCAATAAACATCCTCATACTTTTTTTTTAATTCATTTCGTGAGTTATTTTCTTAGTTTAGATATCCAGGTTCTCCTTGGAGGCTTTAGGTAGATAAGACCATCCTTTCCGGGAACTTGAACTATGCAAACATTAAAATGATAACTGCACTGAGTATGTAGCAATGTGGGAAAACATTTATGCCTCTTGGGGGGAAATGCACAAAAAAAAAAAAAAAGCTTGAGCTTTTCAATATTCTTAACCCAAATCAATGATCCAAGGTACAGTCCTGTGACACATCACAAGGGGTCTCCTTCCAAGTTGACATCACTGCATAAAGCTCACTTTGCATGTGGTTTTTTCAATAGGCAGGTGTGCACATGTTGTCGCCCAATCCATTCTCTCCACTCTCCCATGAGGGTATCGTGGGAGAACTTCCCCAGATGCACTGTGCCGACAGAACCATGGCACTGCTGGCACTGCAGCCCGAGACAGGGTCAGCTCCCTCAGCATCTCCTTCTGAGTGTGGGGTGGACCCTCCCCAGGTCTGTTGTCCAGACAGTGCCCTCCTGGAGGGAGAGACGCAGAACTCCTCATCACCCCTGTGACATATCCTCAGTTCATCTGGCCACCCTATCAAACGCAGAGGTCTCAGAACCATTTTCCATTCTTCTCCTTGGTCCTCTAGGAGCAAACATATTTCTTGGCTCTTGGCCTGTGCCTGTCTGCGGGCCCAGAAGGTTGACACCACCACGAGTCTTTTGTCCCTTGTGATGCAGGGTCTTCCTGGTATACCTGCTGTGGAGAGAGCTCAGGGCTTAGGGTCAGATGGATCTGGGATCAAATTCCTGCTCGAATTCCTCTTATTTGGTTAAGTTCCTTAACCTCTCTGCTCCTTAATTTTCTTAATCTGTACAATGTACTTACGGATCATTACTCTTTGGGGTGTGGAGAGGGATTAATGGGAAAACACGTGACTTTTGCTGACACAGCACCTGATATACAATAAATGTGTAATAAGTACCAACTTTTTTCCTTCCTTTCTGGCCCCAAGGTATGGATAAGATATGGTGCCTAGAGGTCTGGGCCAACAGTAAGTGCTTAATAAATGCCTGGGTAGTGATGAGTCACACCTGGCTGACTGGGCCCGTAGCAGTCAAAGACAGTCTACTGCTACTGGGACAATGTTTCCAGGCTAAAGAGGAAAGAGAAGAATAGAAATCTGGAAGGTTAAAAAATCCAGTAATTCCAAATGTCAGAGACTGAAACGATAAAGGAACTTTTAGTTGCTTAGGTTTGGACTTTCTGTTTAAGAGTCAGTGATCATCAGAGAGAGAGAGAAAGAGAAAGACAGAGGCAGAGAGAACGGGAGGTAGCTATTGGTGAGAGAGGGCTATGGTGTGAGCCCATTCTTATTTATAATCAGTTGATTCAAAGTGAGTGGAAAAATAGATCAATTGTTGTTACTTAGATGTGCTGATAAAAGAGAAATTATTGTCTTGATACAAAGGTCTATAGCCTACAGAGTTCACAGGGGAACGTGGTTCTCAGGGTGCCCTGGGGTAGGTGTCCCCAAACAGCTGCAAAGCAGCCCCCGACAGCATCTGAGAACCTCTGATGGCTTACAAACAGGAAGGCTGCTTGTAAACAGGCCGGAACCAGGAGGGTCATGGGGCACCACACAGCCCTGCCACTCAAAGCAGAACCCAGCCTGCTCCCACGAAAAGCAGACGAGCTCATGTTCCAGGCAGTCTTCTCAGCATCTGGTGCCTCGTCTGGCCTTGAGTGGCTGACTTCATCACATTGGTTACAATCAGTGCTTTGCACTGATTGCCTGTAAAGGACAGGTACAGATTGTGTTTAAGGGGTTTTTATATTGGCTGTTTGGAACTTTGTTTGTATTTTCCACAGGAAAACATATTAAGTTCCCAGCCTGAGCCACACGAGTAGATGCTACTCACAGCGCAACAACATTAATAGAGAAAACAAAGGTGGACACTGTGGCTTATGCCTGTAATCTTAGCACTTTGGGAGGCCAAGGTGGGAGAATTGCTAGCACCCAAGAGTGCAAGACCAGCCTGGACAACATAGTGAGACCTTGTCTTTACAAAAAAATAATAAAAAAATAGCTAGACATGGTGGTGCATACCTGCAATCCAGCTACTTGGGACGCTGAGATGGGAGGATTGCCTGAGCCCAGAAGGTTGAGGCTGCAGTAAGCAGTGATCATGTCACTGCACATCATCCTTGATGACAATGAGACCCTAGCTCAAAAAAAAAGGAAAGAAAGAAAGAGAAAACAGTCTTGCTGCAATAGTCCTGGGGTCTTCATGTGCTTGGGGCCTTCCTGCTCTGAAAAATTGAATTGAAATAGCTGTGAACCAATTTTGTTCCAACTCTATGGCCCGTGAGTGTACCCGCCCTCTCCTGTCTTTCTTGCCTTTTGTTGGGGGGAGGGGCGTTCTATAAGGAAAAGGGGCTCATATAGTATCTTCCTTTTGTTCTTCTGCCTCCATCTCCTGCATGTCTGCTTTGCTTCATATTTCCCTAAACAGAACTCTCAACCTCTTCACTGACATCTACACAAATTTCACTCACATCAAGCACTGTGTGAATTTTGGTTGGCACCACTGAAGGTTGGAGAGAGAGAGTGTGGGGTCTTAGGAAGGACTGCATCTTGGAGTACTTCCATCTACCATTTTTCCCCTCTTCCCACTATCATGGGGAGCCTCTAGGTGCCCTATTCTCCCTCTGCTGGACACCCACTCCTCTCTCCACTCAGGCCTCACCAGAACTCAGGGATCTTCCCAGTCACAGGACCCAGTTGCTTTTATAGAGTGCCAATAGCAATCTATTTTTCCCATTATCTTAGTAATTCGATAAAACAGCAAAGCTATCGAATTGAACTAGAGAGTCATTCATTTAACGAGTGCTTTATTTGGGGCTCTGGGAGAAGTGGTTTCTGTCAGAAGGACTAAGGCAGTCTATGGAAACATTTCCTAAATAAATCTGGCAGAAATTGGAAGAGGAAAACCAGTTAAAGGACATGCTTGTCGGAGAGACAGTTTGTCACGGGTGGGATTGACTCTGAACAATCAGAGAGCAAAAGAGGGAGCCATGAGATGAGGGTGGCCTTGTGGGGTGAGGGTGATGTACCATAGTCCACCCCTGCAGGGCCTGGTGCCCATAAGATGGGGGGCAGGGAGGGCAAAGAGGCTTGGTGTCTATGTTTCCAGGCTGTCTGCTCTGGGGTGGAGCTGGGAGTTGTCTGTGCTCCATGCCACTTCTCCCCACATCCCCTATCC
The DNA here is from genome assembly GCA_963574415.1 of Tarsius wallacei. Taxonomy (NCBI): domain Eukaryota; kingdom Metazoa; phylum Chordata; class Mammalia; order Primates; family Tarsiidae; genus Tarsius; species Tarsius wallacei. Next base: position 24,153 of record CAUYQG010123781.1, on the reverse strand, counting down.
CGTCTCTGCCCTTGCTGGGTGGCAGGCCATGTCCTGGTAAGGACAAGGGCAGTCTGTAGAGTCAACCCAATTGGTGTTGTGTCTCTGCCATTAGTGGCCCTGTGAGTTTGACCAGGTCATTTGATGTAGTCAAAGGACTGTCCACATAAAAGTCACCTGAGCAACTTATTAAGATACACATTCTTGGGCCCTGCCCCTAGAGTGCTGACTCAGAAAGGCTATGTGGGTTTAAGGAGTCTGAATTCCGGTTAAAACACCCCATGATAGTCAGACACGTGGCCAATGTGTTGGTGTCTCTGATTCTCCTCAGCGACAGAATAAGGCGACACATTGGTAGGCACGCAACATGCTAGCCCTTTCCCACCCCCGTCTCCCCAGAGCTGCTCTCCTCTGAGTCCCCCAGAGATTTCACATGGACGTGACATCTGCATCAGCCTGGCTAGCCAGCCATGCCTCTGGCCAAGGTCAGCAGCTGACCCTTAGGAGCCAGAACACACATTTCTGCTGCCTATCAGCGGGCAGATGAGCCCCTGGCAAGATGTTGGCCCAGGTAACAGCTTTGCTTGGGAGCTCAAAAATGGACAGCTCTCCCAGAGCCAGAGGTGCTGGTGATGCTGACGGAAGACGGGTGTATCGGGGTGGGGATTACTCACAGTAGCTAACTTTTATTGGGGCCCTGCCAGTGCCAGGTGAAAATATGATCTTACTCGATGCTCACAAAACCCTATGAGCAAAGTTAAGACTCTGCTCATTTTACAGATGGGGGAAGGGAGAGGCTCCACGATCTACCCAAGCTCACACCGCTTGTTTTTGTGGTTGTTACCTAGGAACTTAAATGCTGTTTAATGTGCTATAAGATGTTGTAGAGTCGATCTCAAGCTATTAAAAATGGGAACGTACAAATGTGAATAGACATTTATCTGTAATATGGGTAAGTTTTGTTCCACCTGTGATAAATACTCCCAAACAAGTGAGGAGACAATTGGCTTTTTGGTTCCCCTTTTTCTTCTTTTTTCCTTTTCTATCTTGCTTATGCACATTGCACTATTAAAATATTGAGATTGTATAAACCTGGTCAAAAGCTGCAAGATAGCAAAATCTTGTAGATGTCAAATAAGAAGCTATTATACCGGAAGCTATGATACTAATTTTTCAGTCAGTCTGATGCCAGAGTCTCTGCTTGCTCCACTCCCTACCCCAAACCTCCCACATCACAATCCAGGCCTCTAAGTGGTCCCCCAAAGGCCTAGGCCCATTAGGCCCTAAGCTCCACCTACCAGAGGGCAGGTGGCTCTTCCAGAAGGTTCTTCAGGAAAGTAGCAAGTACCTGTTGGCCTGCAATGTGGGGAGAGACTGGTTTGGCGGGTCTGAGCCTGGCTCTGGCCACATGGTCTCATGGCTGTTTAATAATATTTAACATTTTTACTGCCTTTCTTCTCTATTTGTTCCATTAGCGATCTGCCTCCAGCTGCCGGCAGGACACATCCTCAGCCTGTCCCTGCCAGCCCATCTGTCACTAGGAGACAGCTCCCATAGGGGCCTGTTTTTAGACTTGAGGAAGGTTGAACATCTAAAACACAGAGACTGTCTCTTATAAACAACTGGTGGGAGAGACGCCTCTGGGGGCCTGGCCAACAGGAGTATACCTACCTCAGTGAATTTCTTACCTCCATGCTCCCTGCCCCCAACTCTCCTGAAATGAACATCTCAGGGTTCTCTCTACCTGTGAGGATCATTTGGACCTTCAAGGGGTTTCAGGGTCCAAGTTAAGCCCTGCTTCCATCCTCTCCTACTTAACATTTTAGTTCATCCGGTGAAAACTCGACAGCTCAGAAGATGACGAATCAGCTGGAGGGGCACAGGAGGAAGAGGGGAGTCCCACAGCCTGGCCTTTTTTCCCATCCCCACTTCCCCACTCCCCCATCCCTGCCATAGCTTCTCCCTGAATCCCACCACAGCCTCCTTCCTTCCTGGTCAGCCTCAGTTCCTGCTCTCCTCTCTGTCTTCTTCCTGATTTCTGTTTCCGGGCCCCTTGTCCATCCTACCTCCCAGCCCCTCTACCATGTCCTAGCTCTTGTCGTCGCCTTTGCTTAAACTGGATGTAGACACTTTCCCTGTGCTGTCTGTTTCTGAAGAGACTTCTGTAAGTGCCCAGGCTGAGGCTCCTGGAGGGCAAAGATGACATCTGCATCATTTGGAGGGGAGGAGGAGGGGCCAAGACCTAGCACAGTGCTTGGTGCTCAGTAATTCACTCTAACACATCTGCTGCAAGAGACTTGAAGTTCAGGTAGTGAGCTTTGTTTCTTCATGCCCAGCTAAGTGAGCCACAGCCTTTGCCCCCCACCCCCACTTGTTCCTGGAGGAACTGCCAGCTGACATGGGCGTGGAACTCAGTGATGCCCCAAATCCTGCCTGCTCTGTGTAGGTAGGAATGTGATTTTGAGAAATTTGCTTGGGAAAAAACAAGAAATAAATACCTGATGGATCCAAGAGGAGCACTGCAGGAAAAGTACTGAATTAGGAGTTTGAGTCCTGACTGTCATTTGGCAAGTCACTTCCCTTCTTTGGGCTTGAGTTTCCTCTCTTTGTAAAATGAAGTAATAATATCTATCTTACCACCTGCCTGCAAGTCTAACCCAATGCCTTGCACACAGTAGGGGCTCACTTATGTTGGGTTTGTGAACTGACTGAATGATGCCGACCCAACACTGCCACCTTCTGGAAGAGCTACTCTGGTGGTAACAGGCAATTCTTGGTTCAGACTTATGGGACTGAAGAGGAGACTTTTACATAGGGGCACCCACTCACCTGTTCTCAGGTAAGTCCAGGAACCCCATTACCTATGGCTTCCTGGTGACAAGATCTTCCATTTCCTTCAGGGGCAATTACTTTCCAGGTTGCAAAGTAGCCCAGGAGCACAGGGTTGGAATAGATTCCACTATCCATCAACTGATAGACCATTTCCCTCAGTGACCCACTCCCACCAAGGGGCAAATGATCTTTGTTCATTTAAATAAACATCTAAGACCTTTCTTCTTTTCTACTGTAAGTGTTTAATGCTGTTAATTTCCCTGTACACTGCTTTCACAGACTACCACAAATTTTGATATGTGGTGTTTTCATTTTCATTTTATTCAAAATAATTTCTAATTTCTCATGATTTCTTTGACCTTGAGGGTTTTCAGTATATCTTTCCATTAATAATTTCTAATTTTATTTTGTTATGGCCAAAGAACATACAAATTTATTGAGATTTGCTTTCTAACTTTGAGTAGAAATCTATCTTGATAAATGTTCCAAATGCTCTTAGAAAAAAATGTGTGTTCTGCTATGTTGGGTAGGTGTTCTATAAAATGTCAACTTGGTCCAATTGGTTGATTGTCTTTTTAAGTCTTTTATATCCTGGATGATTTCTAGAGGATCTACTCATCCTTTCCATTTTTGGCAGAGTAGAAATCTCCAACTATAATTGTGGCTTTGTCTGTTTGAAAAACATTTAAAATAAGGAAAAAAGTCTCATATTAACTTTACCATTTCTAATGCCCTTCATTTATTTGTGTAGATGCAAATTTACTTCTGGTATTTTCCTTCTGACTAAAGGGCTTCCTTTAATACTTTCTGTAACTCTGGTCTACTGCTGATGAATTCGCTCAGGTTGTTTTACTAGGAGAAAAATAATGCCTTTTGCTTTCAAATTTGAAAGATACTTTTGCTGGGTATAAAATAATAGAATCAGAACCTTTTTTTCCTTTCTTTCAGAGAGTTAAAATATTGCTCCATTGGCTTTTGGCTTGCTAGTTTCTGACAAGAAATCTAGTTTCATTTTGATTTTTGATTGTGTGTGTTTGTATTTCTCCTCAGGAAGAAGATTTTTCTCTTTGCTTCTGCTTTTTTAGCCATTTGATGATGCTGTGCCTTGGTGTGGTTTTCTTCAAGTTTCTTCTGCTTAGCATCTGTTGAACTTCTTGCATGTGTAGGCTTATAGCATCGCCAGCATGCTTTCTTCCACCTTCTTGAACACAGGTGGTATAGTTATAATAGTTGCTCTGATATTTGGGCCTGCTATAGCATTTGCATCATTTATGGATCTGCTTCCATTAACTGATTTTTCTACTGGTTGTGGGTCTTATTTTCCTACTTTCTTGCATGACTGGCACTTTTTTATTGAATGCTGAACATTGTCAAGTTTATATTGTTAGATGTTTTATTTTGTTGTTCTCATTTAAATGTTGTTGAGTTTTATTCTTGGATGCCAATTTGTCACTGAAATGATTTGATCCTGTCAAGGCTTGCTTTTAAGATTGAGTAAGGCAGGTACTGTATACCTTTCATCCAGCTTTCCCTGATGTGAATATCTTACATAACCATGCTATGTTTATCAAAACCAAGAAACAAAAATTGGTGCAACACTATTAACTCAATTACAAACTTTGTCTGGATTTCACCAGTTTTTCCAGTAGTGTCCTTTGTCTGTTTCAGAATATCCTCTAGAGTCTCACATGGCAGTTGGTCATCATGTGTCTTTAGTCTCCTCTGATCTGTGATAGTTTCTTAGCCTTGTTTTGCATTATATTTTTGGAGAAAACACTGGCCAGGTGTTTTTGTAGAACATCTCTCAATTTGGGTCTATCAGAGGTTTTCTCATGATTAGACTGGGGTAATGAATTTTTACAAAGAATATCACAGAGACGAAGTACCCTTTTTGTCACATCATATTAAGGATACATGATATCAATATGACCTTTGCTGGTGATGTTAACCTTGCTCATTTGGTTAAGGTGGTGTTTCCAGGTTTCTCCACTGTCTTTCAAAAGACATCATTAAGAGAATGAAAAGGCAAGCCACAACAATCAATAGGTACTTCAACAGGTGACAAGATAAACTGTGGCACATCCATACAATGGAATACTACTCAGAAATAAAAAGGAAAAACCATTGACTGGCTGATCAACAACAGGTTGGTTTATTCTTCAGTGTATTTGGCTAAATAAAAGATTTGGTAGATAGAGCTAGAAAATATTGTTAAGTGTACTAACCCTGCACACCACACATCAATGTTTATTTTATATCTATTTGTATGCAAAACACCCATGAGTTTATACTGATGTCTCTGATTAATCCAGTACCACATAAGGCCTTTCCCTTTGCTTCTTTGTAACTTATTTTATCTTATGTGTGACTTATTGTGTGTTATTTATTTACCTATTTGTTCCACCCTAGCATACACATAGCTCAGAATTGTTCATCCATAACCTAGTAAGAAACTAGTTTACCACCGAGAATACAGTGTTTATTAATTATTCTTTTTATTTTTAGATTCCAGTACCTGGTCAAACACTATGTTTCAAAGTTACTTGGTCTCTTCCTCTTTTTCTACCCCTTTCATGAGGCTTTGTCACATGTTTGTAATATGATTCATTTCGTTTGTCATAATCTGCATTTTACCTTGAGTTCTCTAGCATCCCATTGTTGCCTTTTATTTGCATCCAGGGAATTTTACTCTTTGTGGGATAGAGTTCTAGGGTTTTTCAGGAATGAATCGAGGCATGGCTGAACCTCTACAGTAGCACCAAACACCCTAAAGATGTCCTCTTGGCCCTTTGTAGTCAACTCATTCCCCCTCCCCCAGTCACTGGCAACTACAGATCGGTTTTCAATCCCTCTAGTCTTGCATTTTCCGGAATGGACTCATATAATATGTAGGCTTTTAAATCTGACTTCTTTTATTTAGCCAAATACACTGAAGAATAAACCAACCTGTTGTTGACCATTGTTGATCAGCCAGTCAATGGTTTTTCCTTTTTATTTCTGAGTAGTATTCCATTGTATGGATGTGCCACAGTTTATCTTATCACCTGTTGAAGTACCTATTGATTGTTGTGGCTTGCCTTTTCATTCTCTTAATGATGTCTTTTGAATTTTTAAATTTTAACATACATCAATTTATGAAGTTTTCCCCTATGGTTAGTGCTTTCCTATATTTTTAAATAGTCTTTGCCCCAAGGTCATGAAGACATTCTCCGTGATATTTTTTCTAATGTTTTATTATTAGTCCTAAACATTAGATCTGTGATCAATCTGGAATTGATTTTTGTGTATGGTGTGAGGTAGGAATCAAAATTAACTTTTTCCCCATGTGAATATCCACTAAACCCAACACCACTTATTGAAAAGACCCTCCTTTCCCTCATTGCATTGCACTGCCATCTCTGGCATACACCAGGAGACCACATATGTGTGGGTTGGTTTCTGGAATATCTATCATGGCATTGATCTGTTTGACCTTGCACCTAATACCACACTGTATTAATTACTAAAACTTTGGTATAGATTTTGACATCTAGTAGTAAAAGTTTTTTCACCTTGTTCTTCTTCTTTAGGATGAACTTGACTCTTCTTGACCCTTGAATTTCCATTAAAAGTTTAGAATTAGCTTGTCAATTTCCACAAAACAGGTCATCTTGGAGACTTTAACTAGAACTGCATTAACTCTATGAATCAATTTGGGAAGAAACAACTTTGATAATATTGAGCCTTCTAATCCATAAATATGGTCTAGCTGAGGAAATTTTTAAAGGCATTAAATCACAAAAGATTGTTATACCTTTCTCCCAGGACACAGGGTTTGCCCATCCAACTTGGTACAACCACAAGGGGCCTTTCAGGCAGAACTCTCCTCAGTGAGAGTTTGTTCCAGGTAAACTGAGGCCTCTACTCAAGACCAAGAAAAAACTGGCCTCTTCTATACTATTCCTAGTAGACACTTCCATCTACTCCTTTCCTTGACAAGTTCTGTACGTCCATCTGTTTAAAAACATAAACATTAATCATATCATTTTAATAGGAATTGGTAGAAGATACAATGAACGGAAATAAAGTATTATTTGAAAATAGCAAGCACTAGAAATTAAGAAAATTTAATTAGCAACAAGAACTGTAAATGAAATATTGTTAATCTTTTTTTAAAAAATGAGATTAAAAATCGAAGTGCATCAATGACATCACTATTGAGTCACTAGCGTATTTTTGTGTGAATTTTTTCCAGCAACTGTAAAAAGCTCTTTTTGACTAGGCGCTAGTTGGGGAAATGGTGAGGAGATATTTTTAAGCTAAGTCCAAATATTTTTCCTCTGACTTTCATCTGCAAATCAAATCTCTTGTTCAATAACTTTAAGAACATCTTTTTTAAAAAACTTTTAGTTTTTTGGCAGGGACTGCAATCTTTTCATTGTCAACAAACTGTAGTTTCTATTTCTGAAAAAAAAAAAAAAAACCTTGCAGCATTTGGGGTTTATTTTCATCTTCTTTCGTTTTATCATGGATATTTGGACATTGCGCTACTGAGTTACCTGTATAAATTTCTACACTGACATGTTTATATTCCCCTTGTTCAGAACACCTTCAAACTAGGGTACATGTTATTCTTGAAATGGAAGCATTGCTTTGTCAACTGTCACTTTCTTCCTCCTCTGGAGAATTGAAGACTTCTAAATGGGTGTGAAATTTAATGTAGACTATAATTCTCATCCCAAAATGTGTTGGTCCAGATTTCAGATTGCTAGAGTTGTAGCATCAAAAATCTGGAATCTAGTAAACTTGACCTGTGATCACTAATGAATCTTGCTCTCTCAGCTGCCCCTTCTAGGCTGTTCAACCATTTTCCTGGGGCTAGGCTAGACCAGACTCAAGGACACAGACTGGGCTGGCCTGTAGCTCAGGGTGGAGAGCAGGGAGGGTCATGGAGGCTGCATCACCTGGGCCCTTGGAAACTCACCCCTCAGCACTATTGGTGCCCCTAAGTGACATCTAGTCACTGGGGACGCCTGCTCTGGGACATCCCTCTGGGAAGTGATAAGCCAGGGAACCTGGGGGAAAAGGAAACTGAACAGAGACAGACCTGGGACACTCTCCATGCAGGTGCTCACCATGTCTCACAGAGAACTGTGTCAGCCGCCTGTGGGCCCCCAGAGCCCAGACACAGCTCTGGTGACCTGGCTGTCACCTTTCGGCCTGACATCAGCCCTGCTGTCCTCTCAGGAACAATGCCCCCTGCTCCACACCATTGCCAAACCTGATGGCTCTGCATGGGCTTCACCTTCTCCTGGCTCCTTCCTTCTACAGAGTTCACTCCTGCTGCCTCTCCCAGGGTGTCTCACCTTCCAGCCACCAACTTCTCATAGGCCAAGGGCCACTTTTTAACTTCAATGTAGGTTTGGTTTTTGTACCTTGTGGCCAAAAAAAAAATGTTTTCATTAAAGTTAAAATGTTTACAGGGACTCATTTCCAAGACTTTCCACATTCAAATGGTCACTGCTTGGCCTTGTATGCTACTTCGGCACCGGGCACCTTAGGGAAGACAGGGCAGGGCAGGCTTAGGAGACCCAAGTCTTAGGCTGGCTCTCCTACCTACAGGCTAAGTGACCTTGGGAAAGTTCCTCTCCTTCCCCAGGGCCTCATTTCCACATCCATGAGACAGGGGTTAGCCCAGATCACAGACCTTCAGCCTTTTATTTATTTTTTATTTTTTTCTTGAGTTGGGATCTGGCTCTGTTGCCCAGCTGGAGTGCAGTGGGACAATCACGGGTCACTGCAGCCTCCAACTCTTGGGCTCAAGAGATCCTCCCACGTCAGCCTCCCAAGTAGCTGGAACTGCAGGTGCGTGCCACCATACCCAGTTAACTTTTATTTTTTGTGGAGATGAGGTCTCACTGTTGCCCAAGCTGGTCTCAAACTCCTGGGCTCAAGCCCAGCTTTGGCCTCCCAAGTGCTGGGATTACAGCCATAAACCACCGCATCCAACCTCCAGCCTTTTTTGATCATACATCCTCAGCAAGAAAAAGAAGTGTACATTCACTTATAAACTATATACATTTACTACTATACTACATGATATAAGTATGCCAAATAAAATATGTAAAGGGGCAAGCTGAGAATTATATAAAAATTTTAAAAACAAATTCCTTTAATTTTTTTTCATGTATTAGTTTATTATAAAGAATAGTATAAATACGATTACAGGAAAGGATATTTTTTAAAAATATAATAAGGTGAAGAGACACATAGGTCAATGTATGGGGGAGGGGCTCGAGGCTTCCATGCCCTCCTTGGGCACCACCACCCTTTAGGAACCTCCACGTGTTCAGCTCTCTGGGGGCCCCCTTTTATTCTATGCAGCCACATTTCTTCTTTGCACTATGTTGGTGTTTCCATATAACTCAAACCAATATTGTAAAGGAAAGCAACGTGCTTCATTTACTCTTTGGAATCTTGCTTTAAAGTTGAGATAGAGTCATTCAGAGGTCTGGTTCTAGTTTAGTTTCTTTTTAAACAGCTGTCATAACTGATCCAACGAGCAGAAATGTATCATGGGCTGCAGGTGTTAAATCACGATACTCATTTTCAACCCCATCCACCAATTAGAGGGTTTTTATTGAAATTAAACTAGTAATTGTCCCGTCTTCTCTTATGTCAGTCAGTGGCTCTCACCAGCTAAGTGGAAAGTATTGCATTTTCATATTTTTAACAAATAAACTCAAAATCCACTGACATTCTTTATCTGGACAATTTTCAAACAGGTTAGGAAAAACATCTGTTTTTATATTTGCAGGTATATAGATGTAAGCAGTTTTTTTTGAGTTGGAGTCTCACTCTGTCACCCAGACTGGAGTGCAGTGGCCGCTCCCAGCCACCGCAGCCTCGACCTGCTGGGCTCCGGCGATCCTTCCGCCTCAGCCTTCCGAGTAGCTGGAATTACAGGCGCGCGCTACCACGCCAGGTTATTTTTTTTTTTTTTGATTTATTGTAAAGATGAGATCTCGCCTGCCCAGGCGGGTCTCGAACCCGCAGCTCAGGCAATCCACTCACCTCAGCCTCCCAAAGCGCGGGATTGCAGGCTGAGCCACCGAGCCCGGCTAGATGTAAGCATTTTTACAGGTGACATCACATTTATATTTTTTAATAAAAATCCCATTTTCAAACTATTCTCTTCAAAGCTTGAGTTTCATGAGAAAAGCAATACTGTTAAAGAGTCACCTTTACCTTGAAAAGTTTGATGAATTTGAGTTCCTTTTTGGGTGGTTATCTGCTAGACAGCAAACTGCTGACAGCCACTTGTCATCATGAAAAGGTCAGCAAGTTTGGAACATGTGTCTTCTTGTGCAACAAAAACATATAACTCATCTGTAAGTTGGACTGCTTTTTTAAGAACTCTTCCAAGTGATAACCAGCAAACCTTGCAATTCAGAAGGTTTTCATAGTTACTGTCCTTCTGACTACAAATCATTGTAGAAGTTTCACTATATTTTAAGCTCTTTTCAATGCATCTTGCAGTACATTAGGTCCTTCCGGATTTACCTTCCTGACTGTTGTAGCCTGCAGAAAATTCTGCTGGGAAGTTGTTTCACACGGCCCTGCATCCTCCCCCAGCATCGTTTTTCATCATGGAGTGGCCACTCCATCAGTGAGTACACTAAATTTTCCCCATCAGTGGTGTTTTAAAAAAAATTAAATAAGTAATTTACTGTAAGCAGTAAACTATCTCTTTTTCCTTTAGTGGCTCATAGAAATATGATTCTTCCTGTATTTCATTATTGAAATGGAATCTAGGAAAGCCACATTAGAAGCATCTATTCTTTAACCACTTAACTATATTTTCTTTTAGTTGGAGTCTCACTCTGTCACCTGGTCTGGAGTGCAGTGGCACGCTCACGGCCACCCCAGCATCGACCTGCTGGGCTCCGGCCGATCCTTCTGCCTCAGCCTTCCAAGTAGCTGGAACTACAGGCATGCGCTACCACGCCCAGCTAATATTTTATTTATTGTAGAGACATGGTCTTGACAAGTTGCCCAGGTTGATCTCAAACCCGCCGCGGGCTCAGACAATCCACTCGCCTTGGCCTCCCAAGTGCTGGGATTTCAGGCTGAGTCACGGAGCCCGGCCAATCATTTAACTATTTATTTAGCAAAGCTTCTACAGTGTGAAATTACTTCTCTACATCTTCAGCAATATTTCTCTGCATCTTCCAATGTGTCACCATGTTGGATTGTATGTACTATTCTTGCAACCACCACCTGCCATGCCAACCTTCCATTTCCAATCTCTACAAGATTAGGATTGTGTGCACGTGCGCACACGTGCGCGCATACACACACACATGCATGAATAGATAAGAGTCATGTGACATGTGTCTAAGGTGACATGTGTTGGTGTCCTGCAACCACCTGCCTTCCGTCACTACTAGCAAAGCTGAATAAGTAGAGAGGACCCCAGGGAAAGGAAGATTGGTATCTCATCCCTGCCTGGATATGTGCTGAGACAGGAAACATGTTGACCTGTCTTGCACCTGTCTGAGCACAGCAAGAGAGAATTGATGCAAGGACTTCTCGTCACGTCTGCTTGGATTCACATGGTTTCTACTTCATAGAGAAGTAGGAGAGCTCTGACATTTTCTTGTTGTTCACTTGCATTTGCATTATGAGCATTATCTTCGGTGGCAGTGTCCTTGCAGGAATCTTGTTAAGACGCGTATCCATTTGTAAGAGTTAATGTAGTTAAAATTTGGTAATATAATCTGTAAAGACACTTAGCTGGATATGTGTGCCCTGGAACACGTAGATAACCATTGTCTGTATGAATGTGAAGCAGTCAACAAGCATTTCTGTGCATGTTCAGATAAAAGAATGCAGGAACCAAACAGAGCAGATGCTTGTTTGGAGGTTCTGGAAAGGCAGCTTGGATTCTCCTGGGCCACTCCTGGAACATATATATGAAAGACTATCATTACATGTAAAAATAATTATATATAAAGAATATTATATATCATATATAATATGATATAGTAATATAGTAAATTAACAGATAAATATATAACATATTATTATATGTATAGGAATATACATTTACAATAATATATAACAATATATAATTGTATACTAATAATAGTATATTAATAACAATAAAATATATATTAATATATTTAATAAACCCCGTCACTTGAAGATCTTATTTGCAGTGCAGATTTCATGGTGTGTTAGTTTGCTAAAGCGGCCATAACAAAGTAGCACAAAGCAACTTCAACAGCATCATGTTTCTGATGGGTAGAAGACAGTGATCAAGGTATGGGCAGGGTTGATTCCTTCTGAGAGCCGTGAGGGAGAATCTATTCCAGGCCTCTCTCCTAGCTTCTGGTGGTTTTCTGGCAATCTTTGGTGTTCCTTGACTTATAGATGTGCCACCCTGATCTCTGCTTTTATCTTCACTTGGTGCTCTCTGTGAATGTGTCTGTGTCTAAAGTTCCCTTTTTACAGGGACACCAGTCACAACAGACTAGGGGCTTACCTACTCCGTGACTTCACCTTAAATCTAGCTAATTACATCTACAACAACTCTATTTCCAAATAAGTTCACATTCTGAGTTACTAAGGGTTATGACTTAACATATGAATTTTGGGGAGACACTATAACACTGCGCCAGACCTACTAAAACAGGATTTCTGAGAGTAAGTACTTAGAATTCTGTGTGTGGGTGTGCGCACGCACGCACACGTGTATGTGTGTATGTGTGTGTGTGTGTGTGTGTGTGTGTGTGTGTGACTTTACATAGTGCATTCCATGTACCACAGTGTGGTAAACTTTTTTTGCATTTTTAAAAATTGTGGTAAGAATGCTTAACCTAAGATCTGCCCTCTTAACACGTGTTTAGTGCACAGTACAGTATTGTGAACAAAAGGCACAACGTTACATAAGTAGGTCTCTAGAACTCATTGCTCTTGCATACCTGAAACTTTCCACCTGCTAAACATGAATTTAGGTTTCTAACAAGGACCCCAGGTAACTCATATGCTCACTAAAGTTTGAGAATGCTATGGCCTCCTGAGGTGACATAGAATGTTCCCTCTCCCACCTCAAATACATAGGGATACAAATACAATAAAACAATACATTTGCATATGTAGCTGAGTTTTAAAAAGAAAGATATATTTTCATGGGCCAAAAATGAAGAAATCAGAACCAATTAGCTAAGAGCAGCCCCAAGAAGAGTTAGACAGGGATATGGACTCCTAGGGGCTAGGGCTGGGGTTCAAATTCCTGTGAAGGAGGTGATGGGGATAGGGTCCTTTTGTAAAGGCTGGACTAACCCTTTTGCATGAAGCCTGGGGCTGTGAAGAGATATCTTGTCTGTGAAAAGGGAACTGGAACAATCAACTTGAGGTTTGCTTCAACAAATTTGATACTTGGAAGATTGAGGAACCTTTGACCATTCACATCTGCCAATGTGAACTCACGGGATCAGATAGCTTTCTTATTGAGTTGCATATAAGGAAAGAGAACTTTGGTTGGGGTGAGGAAGGTGTCAGGGTTGGGCTCTGATAGGATCTGGGGCCTAGAGCAGGCAAGGGCCAGACCCCCGAGCAGTTGAGGGAAAGAGGTCCTGGGAGGTGATAATGGATTGAGGTCCCAGAAAGTGGCAGGAAGAGGGGGCCAAATATGAACTTGCTACTTTTTTTTTTTTAGTTGTAGTCTCACTCTGTCACCCAGGCCGGAGTGCAGTGGCACATTCATGGTCACCCCAGCATCGACCTGCTGGGCTCCGGCAATCCTTCCGCCTCAGTCTGCCAAGTAGTCAGAACTACAGGCATGCGCTACCACACCCGGCTAATTTTTTGTTTATTGTAGAGAGGTGGTCTCGCCAAGTTGCCCTGACTGGCCTTGAACCCTTGGACTTAGGCAATCGTCTCACCTCTGCCTCCCAAAGTCTTGGGATTACAGGTGTGAGCCACCTCTCTCAGCCTCCATATAAACTTTAAAATCAGTTTGATAAAATCCACAAAATCATTTGCTGGGATTTTGATATTGCCTCGAACCTGCTGGCTCAGGCAATCCACTGGCTTTGACCTCCCAAAGTGCTGGGATTACAGACTGAGCCACCGAGCCTGGCCGAACATGCTACTTTTAAAGATTGCCAAGCTAGTTCTGTACAGTTTCCCCCTGAACCTCATGAGATATGCCCACCCCCTGCACCCCAAGCTCACTCCACCTGCTTATTCCTGGGGTCTGGAGGGAGAGCAGCAAGGCAGAACCAGCGAGCTGCACCTGGGCTGGAAGGGAAGCTGCTAGAGTGCCAAAAGCCCAGGACCATGAGGGCCAACGCAGAGGGACTCCTGTGCCACATGTGGTGCTGGCCAGGCCCAGGGTAGGGGAACCAGGGTGTTGAAAATCACGTGACCCTTGCTCATTTGGGGACCTAATTTGAGAAATAGTTTGGTTTAAAAATGAAAATTGAGGCCAGGTACAGTGGCTCATGCTTGTAATCCCAGCACTTTTGGAGGCCAAGACGGGAGAATTGCTTAAGCCCCGGAGTTTGAGACCAGCCTAGGCAACATAACAAGACTTCATCTGTTTAAAAAAATCAAAAAATTAGCGAGACGTGGTGGTGCACACCTGTAGTCCCAGTTGCTAGGGAGGCTGAGGATCTCCTGAGCCTGGGAAGTCAAGGCTCTGGTGAGCTATGATCATGCAACTTTAAGCCTATCCTGTTGAATCCTCAAGACAATCCTATCAGGTAGATATAATTATCCTGCCCAATCTTGTAGATGAGAAATCGTAGACTCTGGGAGATTATGTGGTTTGTCTAAACTAAGCTCACTCTCTAGTAGATGGTGAAGCCAGACAGACCTCAAGCCCAGGGCTCTCTAACTTCTGCATCAATATGTTGATCATGGCTATCTCTGAGGAGTGAATTACAGATGATTCTTACCCTATTCCTTATGCTTTTCTGTCCTTCCTAAGTTTTCTACATACAATGGAGTAAAAATTAATAACTGTAAACAGAATAACACAATCAAAAACCGAGCCTTTGGAGTGTGTATGCAGAGGAGATGGTAAAGAAGAGAGTGACATCAAGCAGGGTCTCTCCTGTCCCCAGTACCCCCATCATGCCCAGGGTCCTGACTCATCAAGCCAGTGTCTACTCCAAGTTTAGGACGCAGCTGTTGCTTTCTCCTCAAACCCAGGACACAGTGCTTGGGACAGATGAGAGAGGCTCGGGAGACACAAACTGACCTTGATGGACCCCCTCCCTCCTCTTCCTCCCACCCACAGGTCAACCCTTTCAAAGACCGCATCTGCAGAGTGTTCTCCCACAACAATGTGTTCTCCTTCGAGGATGTGCTGAGCATGGCATCTGTGTTCAGTGAGCAGGCCTGCCCCAGCCTGAAGATCGAGTATGCCTTTCGCATCTATGGTAGGTGCCGTAGGGGGCTGCGGGGGAGGGGTAAGGGCCATAGAGTACATACCACATCTGGAATCCATCAACATCAGGTCTTGGATGAGATGGTGTTAACTGTGGTTTTCTTGGGTATGTGTGGGTATGTGTCATGTTTTGCAAGTACTGTGGAATTTTTAAAAATGATTGAGAACTACAACTCCACTGAATAGGTGCCCTCCCCTCCAGGCCATCAGAGGCCAGTGGAGTCATGAGTGTTGACATTTGGTGATAGTGTATGGGCAAGCCAGAGAAAGACAGAGAGGGAAAGGGAGAGGGAGAGGGGGAGAGAGAGAGAGAGAGAGAGAGAGACAGAGACAGAGAGAGACAGATATATATAGAGAGAGAACTCCACATGTGTGTAAAAGAGTTATGCTTGTTTGGCAGAAGAAATATTGGCTGGGAAGTTTAGAAAATTTGAACACTGCAAGTAGCTCAGCCGCTCAATGGCTGGGCCATATTGGACAAATCATTTCGCTTTTCTGGGGCTCAGTTTAAAATGAAGGGGTAGGGAGAGATCATCTCAGAGGTCTTTTGACCTTTCTTGGTCTCTGATTCCATCAGGGGTAGTCATGAGGCTCTGCTAAAGTTCTGCTCTTCACCAGACAGATGTCCTCCTAGCACAGCTGGGAAGCGAGGAGTTGTTACAAGGAATCAAAAAAAGAAAGAAGCCAAGAAATCTCGAGACACCCTTGAACACACCATGCACAGGGCTTTAGAGCATGATATTAATTCCTTGGCCCCAAAGGCCTGGTACTTTAGCCTTGCACATTTGACAGCTCACCTCCCTTCCTTCTTTCCTTGTCATTTGCTCCCCTGTCTTAACAGAGTGGACAATATCTTATTTCTGCCTCACTCAAGTGGACTTGGATAGAAAGGCGTAGGGGTGTTTTAAGCCAGATGAACCTATGAGAGCTCAGTTTTCTCATCTGTAAAAAGGACTCAGTAATATTTTGGTACCCCATATGTCCTCAGGTTCAGCATCCAGTAAGCACACGTGAAATCACAGATTCTCCTCCTGAGAATGGCTAAACCCCTATCATACCGTCATTCCTGCAGATAGCAATTATAAACTCTAAACTAAATATAAAAATCAGCTAGGTGATGTCATTGGGAAGCTACCGAAAGCAGAGAAATTTTAGAGGTTTGACAATTGAAAGAAAGAAATGGTAGTGGATGGGCGCTCTCATCATCACTTTTTTGTTTTAAAAAACTGTTTTAGCCCGAAGGTAGTCTTCGGTGAGTAATATCATGCAGGCTGATAGAAATACACTGGACTCCTTCTGATTTGAAGAGTCAGAGAGTTTGGGGCACCCACAACACCTGAAAAGTGAAAAGGAGAATCCATGAAAGAAGAAAACAAGAGAAAAAAAGGAGCTCAAATGTTGTGCATAAACTTTGCCCAGATGTCTTTCTGGCCTCTAAGTCACGTATATGAAGGCAGACTCAAAGTAGCTCAGCTAAGGATAAAAGAACTGAACTGATATTTGAGCTACCACATTTTAACAAGGTCCATGAGTGACAGGGTTTGCATTTTGAGTCTGACCAATTGCCTGCTGAAACCAAAAATTCAGGACTCTCTAGAGGAATTCAGAGTCTCCACAATAAAACATTTATAATGCTTAAGATGCTATCCAAAATTACTCCATGTGCAAACATTTTTTTTTAATGGATGCATTCTCAATAATAGAGACTGACTGACACCATCCAGATGTTGCAATTAGCTAACAAGGATGTTAAGACAGTTACTATAACTGTATTGGGCAGAATTCTCCAGAGAAACAGAACCAATAGGATATGTATAGGTACGTGTGGGTGGATGAATAGAGAGATAGCTCAATCATTCAGTTGATAGATATTTATTTTAGTGATTGTATCGTGTGGTAATGATGGTCGAGAAGTCCCATGAGTTGCTGTCTATAAGGTGGAGAACTAGGAAAGCTGATTTGTCATTCAGTCTGAAGGGCCAAGACCCAACAGCATCAATGTCTGAGGACAAGAAAAGATGGATATCCCAGCTCCAAGAGCACAAATTCACCCTTCCTTTTTTTTTCTCTCATTAAACTTTGTTTTAATGGGTCTCAAAATTCTGTGACAGATTTTTGGTCAAGTCATTTCCATTAAAAAGTATTGATTTCGAAAACTAACAACTTAAAACTGCCACACGCAAAAAAAAAAATTCCTCCACAAAACACTCTCCTTTCCTTCTGAAAGTTTTACGATGCCTTTTTGTTCTATTGGGACCTCAACAGATTCGATAATTCCCACCCACATTGATGAAGCTGATCTCCTTTACTCAGTCTCCTGATTCAAATGCTAATCTCTTTCAGAAACACTCTCACAGACACACCCAGAAATAATGTGTTACCAGATATCTAGGCATCCCTTAGCCCAGTCAGATTGACACATAACATTAATCATCACAATATCCGCGCACAATGATGTTTAAAAAAATGCTCATAACAAATGAAAAATTAGAAATCTCAGCAGAGAAATAGAAAACTATAAGAAAGACTCAAATAGAAAATATAGAACTGAAAAATAAAATATCTGAAACAAAAATTCACTGGATGGGCTTAACAGAGGAATTGAGATAACAGAAGAAAAAAGTCAGTAAACTTGCAGATAGATCAATAGAAGTAATCTAATCTGAAGAACAGAGGAAAAAAACATCAAGAGAAAAGACAAACAGAGACATGGGGGACAACAGAAATTTCTAGTATATATTCAATTGGAGTCTCAGAAGTAGAGAAGAGAATGAAGGGGAAGAAAAGATATTTGAAGAAATAATGGCCCCGAACGTCCTAAATTTGATGCAAGACACAAATTTACAGCGAACTCCACACAGGGTAATAAGTACAAATGAAATCACATGCCCAAATTCTATTGGCTTAGCAGGCCCCACCTGTCCACACCAGTCTGCTTCCTTCCTTACCCCAAATATTTCTGGGAGTCCCCAGTGAGTTCCCAATGCATCCAAGGAGTCCAGGCTCACCAGCTGCTATTCCTCTCCATCAGCCTCCCACCACAGGTGGCAGCTGTGCTGGCTCAAGCCCCCTTCAGTGCCCTTCTGGCCGGGCAGCTCCTCCAGGAGAATGCTGGACCAGGCTCTGTGTGCTTGTCTCAGCCAAGAGTCTACAGGATGCAAGTCACAGAAACGTACCTATGCCAAAGAAACTGAGGAGGAACAGCAGTATATTCATTTTCCATTGTGTAGTAAATTACCACAGACATGCAGGTTTTAGATGACACACGTTCATCATCTCACAGCTTCTGTGGTGAGGAGTCCAGGCATGGCTTACTTGGGGCCTCCTCTTACGGTTTCACAAAGCTGCCACCGAGGTCCTGTCCAGGCTGGCTTCTCACCTGGGAGGGTACTTCCCTGGGGAAGAATCTATTCACAGGCTCACGTGGGTTGTTAGCAGAATTCACCTCCTTGCGTCCGCAGGACTCAGGGCTCCGACTCTTTGCTGCTCTCAGAGGCTGCCCTCAGCTCCTTGCCAGTGGCATTATATACAGCAGAGTCCTATGTAACAGAACATGATCATGGAAGTGACAGCCTATCCCTCTTGCCAAATTCTATAGGCTGGAAGAAAGTCACACTTCCCACCCGCACGAAAGGGGGCAAGGATTATACAAAAGCCTGAGCACCAAGAAGTGCAGATCTCGGGGGGAGGCAGACACCAGAGTTTGTCTGCCACAAGCAGTGTGGAGCTACAGAGGAAGTGAGACACCCGGGCCCTGTGGTACAGCTGGAAAGGGATTGGGAAGCAAGGCAGCTACTGTCTCCTCTCCATGGCCGCTAAGTGTCTCACCTCTGCTTCTCTCTGTGAACCTTCTCCTTCTGGAGGTTCAACTTTTATGTTTCTGTGCCTATGGGCCAAAGATGGCCGCCCAGTCCCACATAGCCTGTGGGCTTCACTCTGACTAACAAGCAGCTCTGTGTCTTCCTTCCATTTTCTCAGGAGACACTGACTGACTCAGCCAAGCCATTGATCTCGCTGCCCATGGGCTAAGCGACCACCTTGCCCAATCAACTGCAGCCAAAAAGAAGCAGAATCACAGAAACAAGCATGACTCCAGAAGCCTACTGCTGGGGCAGGGACACTCTTCACAGATGGCTGTGCAGTATAGGCTGGGCAATGATCCCAAAAGATGTCTGCCTCAGCTGTCTCTCTGGTTTCCTGAGCTAAACAAACAAAACCACCCAAATCCTTCAGGAGCTGGGAGAGCAGCAGGTTTTCTCTGGGCTTTAAGGCACTGAACCTAAATCATGCTCAGCACCAACCCAAGGAGAACACCTGAGGTCCCAAGAGGTCAGACTGAGAGCCTTGGGGTGGGCCAAGGACCAGACACCACAATGTCTTTGTCTTCCTCCAACCCCTCTGTCCAGGCCCTCTTGAGCATACAGTTTCCTTTTTTCCTGAGTCCAGGCACAAAAAACCAAAAGCTCAAAGCCTTCATGCAAATCAGCTATGCAAATAGACACCCAGGGACTCATAAACTCCCAGGCTGCGTCAGATGTCCTCAGATGAATCTGAATTCTTCTTGGGCTCAGAAGATGTGTTACCTTGCAGAGCTGTCAGCAGGATTAGAGATGGGACATATGAAACCTGAGCCTAGTACCCAGCACATGGCAGCTGCGTAATAAGTGGAGGTGGTGGTGGTCTACAGGGAAGAACAGAGGAAGGGAAAGGAGACAGAAGGAAAAGAGAAGATGGCCGTGGTCATGGTCATGGTCACGGTCATGGCTGTGGTCATGGACATAGTCGTGGTTGTGGTCATGGTCATGGTGATGGTAGCGATTCTTAGCAAAGACCTCACTCAGTGTTCTGACCCTTGTTGCTCCAGGTGTGACCCATGGAATAGCAGCATCAGTGCTGCTAGGAAGTGTATTAAAAATGCAGAGCCCCAGGCCCATCCCACACTCACTGAACATGAATCTGCACTTTAACCAGATCCCCCGCACATTCCTCAGCACCTTAAAGTTTAAGAAGCACATCTCTAACCCACTGCCTTTCACACTTGGCTACACATTAGAATCTCCTGGGAGTTTTGTTTTTTTGTTTTTTTTTTTTTAATGCAGGTGCTTGGGTCCCAGCTTCAGAGACTTGATGGAATAGTATTGGGTATATCCTGGTTCTTAGGCTTTCTCAAAGCTCCCTGGATGACTCTAATGTGCAGTGAAGCCTGAGAGTTATTGCTCTAAGGTACTACATGAGTTAGGATTATTCAGTTGTGCTTAACAGCATCAATGATATAAAAGAAAGAAACACGCCGAAATCCCAGTGGCTTTGGGAGGATCCCTTGAGGCCAGGACTTTGACATTAGCCTGGACAACATAGCAAGACCTTGTGTCTTTACTGGAAAAAAAAATTTGAGTTGAAGTCTCACTCTGTCGCCCAGACTGGAGTGCAGTGGCCGCTCCCGGCCACCACAGCCTCGACCTGCTGGGCTCAGGTGATCCTTCCCTCTCAGCCTTCCAAGTTGCTAAAACTACAGGCGTGCGCTACCACACCCGGCTAATTTTTTTGATTTATTGTAGAGATGAGGTCTCACCAAGTTGCCCAGGCAGGTCTTGAACCCGCGGGCTCAGGTAATCCACTCACTTCAGTCTCCCAAGGCGCGGGATTACAGACTGAGCCACCAAGCCCGGCTGGAAAAAAAATTATCTAGGTATGTATACTGGAGAATTGCTTGAACCCAGGAATATGAGATTGCAGTGAGCTATGATTGTGACTCTGCGCTACCATCTGGGTGACAGAGTGAGACAAAAAGAAAGAAAGGAAGGAAGGAAGGAAGGAAGGAAGGAAGGAAGGAAGGAAGGAAGGAAGGTAGGTCTGTAGCCAGGCAGTCCAGAGCTGGGGCAGTGACTCCAGGAAGTAACCAAGGGCCCAAGCTCCTCCAAGCTTCCTAATCTACCAACAGTAGGGGACCACTGTCCTCATGGTCAGAGAATGGCCTCTGTGCCCACAGGCATCTCATCTTCATCCTAGGAGAAGAAAAAGGGGACTAGAGCAGAGATAAGGACACAATGCATGTCTACAGGCACAGAAGAGTCCACCCTCCTTTCACAAGCTTTCTTGGAAGCCCCACCCAGCATCCTCAGTTTACATTCCATTGGCCAGAACTATGTCACATGGCCATCCACAGCTGCAAGGGAGTTGGACTGTGATGTGTTTTAGGCTGGAGGTGGTGACTTCCTGAAGAAGAACGGCAGTTCTGAGAGTGAGAAAGACAGGGCTTTGGGTTAAGAGTCAGCAGGGCCAGTCACACCTTCCTGGAACTCACCTACTGCTCTCTAGCTCCTTCTTTGAGGCACACTCTGACCTCCAGCTGCTCAATCCCACCTCTCTCTGCACCTCAGGTGAGAGTTTCCATCTGCCACAGACCACCATCCCAGCAATGCCTTTCTGCTGCCATCACAAGCCCCTCACCAAATATGAATTACCCTCAGGTAGGCCTCAGAGTGCCAGCGGCAGGTCTTTCCACAGCCTCCTAGGGCCTGACCGGCCACAGGGATGCTGGTGGCTAGGGAGAGGCAAGGGAGGACCCCCAGTTCTCATAGGAGTAACGGGGAATGCAAGCCCCCCCTCACCTGACCACATGGGCTGATTTTTGTAAAATGACCACGTAAACTGCAAGGAGTAACAATACCAGAAGGCTGGGTGTGGCAGCTCATGCCTGTAATTCCAACACTTTGGGAGGGAGAGGTGGGAGGATTGCTTGAGTTCAGAGTTCAAGACCAGCCTGGGGAATATAGCAAGACCTCATCTCCATTTTTTAAAAATAATAATAAATTTAAAAGGATACCAGAGGCATCAGGTGAAAATGGTGAGAATCCTCTGGGGGGATGTGAAGGCTGAGCTCTGACTCCACCAGCTCTCTGGGGCTGCAGGTCCTGAGGCTGCTGAGGACATGTGGCCTGGCCAGTGGCCCAGAGTTCCCAGCCTCCAGCCCTCCAGGCTGCTCTGCCCTTGCTCCCCAAAGGAGGGGACTGTCTGGGACTACATCTTACTCTAGAAAATTACTCGTTTCCAGATGGCTTGGGACCAAAGCCATGTCATTTGCTGCAGTCTCTGCATATGGGAGCTGGGCCAGCAGGATGCCCGGGGACACTGCGGGGTCTCTGAGAGAGGCTGCAGAGTTTCTCTCATCAGCAGTGCAGTGTCACTGCAGCTGCCTACTGCCTCCAGGCCCCAGGCTGGTCCCTCCGCCCTTCACCTGCTCTGAGCCACTTGTCATTGTGGGCGACAGCAGAGTTGTGCAGGGAAACCTCACAAGCATCTTGGGCCTTGGTCTCTAGTCCCGGGACTGATGCGCATTTGGCCAGGTAGAGGCCTTGCTGAAGGAGTGAGGGGGGCACTGTGCACCTTTCATACACCCATCCTGCCTTGGGGAACAGAGACGAGTCTTGGCTCTGCCACTGAAGGACCCTGTGACATCAGCAAACCCTAGATCTCCATTTTTCTAGTAGCCTAATATAGCTCTAGCTCCCATTCTTTGAGGTGGACTGACACAGGTTTGCATTTTTAGTATTTAGCAGCAATGTAGAATTGAGCCTCTGTTGTAGCTAATAAACATCTTCTATATTCCAGGTGTTTTTTTTTGTGTGTGTGTGTTGGAGTCCCACTCGATCGCCCAGACTGGAGTGCAGTGGCCGCTCCTGGCCACCGCAGCCTTGACCTGCTGGGCTCCGGCAATCCTTCCGCCTCAGCCTTCCAAGTAGCTGGGACTACAGGCGCACTACCACGCCCAGCTAATTTTTGATTTATTGTAGAGATGAGGTCTCACCAAGTTGCCCAGGCGGGTCTCGAACCCGCAGGTTCAGGCAATCCACTCACCTCAGCCTCTCAAGGCGCGGGATTGTAGGCTGAGCCACCGAGCCCGGCTCATCTTTGTCTTCTAGAGGGTACCTGCTTAGTGGTTCACCTCTGACTCAATGTTCTCCATGCCTTCTGGAGTCTCCTGATTGGAGAGAGAAAATGACTGTTTAGTGACACTGCTGGACCTCCCTGGCTTTAAATGTAGCCACTCCATGGACCCTGTGTTGTGGAGATCTCCCCGCTGCCCAGTGCTCCTGGGAGTGATGTGGTTTCCAAAGCATTGCCCTTTTACAACATGTGACGTTACACAGTGAGGCTCAGCAGTACGTCAGGATCCCAGTGAGAGGGCGGCATCCCTGAGTGGTGCCTTGGGAGACCCATCCAGGTGTTTGGGCTTCACTGGGCGCCCCTGGCGGCCCCGACCTGTTTCCCGATCTATAACTAGGGTGGCTGTCGCCCCTGCCTACTGGATGGCCTGTGCAGTGTCATGCGGTCCTCTGAATGTGGTCCGCAGTGTCATGCGGTCTGTTTCGTGGATTGTGACAAGTGAGAAAAAGGCTAAGACACAGAAGACACCAGCGCAGGCTCATGGGGTAAAGTCCTGTCTCGACACTTGGGCTTGTTGTGTGTGTTCTCCTGCGTACACATGTGAGCACGCTGGCTTTGGGCTCTGGAGTTTCATTCTGTCTGAAGATGCAGCGAGGATGTGGGCTTGAGCAGGAACCCACCGGAAGGCACTGTGCCCCTAGGTGTGGGGACAGCTGGGAAGAGGCTGGGGATCTCACTGTCTCATTCTCTCAGGTCCACTCATGCAGTGGGGAGTATGTTCTTTTTTTTTTTTTGAGGTGGAATCTCTCACTCTGTCATCCTTCCGCCTCAGCCTTCCAAGTATCTGGAACTACAGATGCGCGCTACCATACCCGGCTAATTTTTTGTATTTATTGTAGAGATGAGGTCTTGCCCAGTTGCCCAGGCAGGTCTCGATCCCATGGGCTCAGGCGATCTACTCACCTCGGCCTCCCAAAGCGCTGGGATTACAGGCTGAGCCACCGAGCCCGGCTACG
>CAUYQG010123775.1:0-22429 GCA_963574415.1 Tarsius wallacei | reverse complement strand
CCAATCTGTAGGCTGTCTCCCTGCTCTCTTGATGGTTTCTTTGGCTTTGCAGAAGCTTGTTAGTTTGATGAGGTCCCACTTGTCTATCTTATCTCTTATGGCCCGTGGGTTTCGAGTTTTGTTCAGGAAATGGATGCCAGTTCCAATTTCCATGAGGGTATGTCCTTTATTTTCTGTGGTTCTTATGGTTTGAGGTTTAACATTTAGGTCTCTGATCCATTTGGAGTTAATTTTTTTTTTTTTTTTTTGAGTTGGAGTCTCACTCTGTCGCCCAGGCTGGAGTGCAGTGGCCACTCCAGGCCACCACAGCCTCGACCTGCTGGGCTCCGGCGATCCTTCCGCCTCAGCCTTCCGAGTAGCTGGAACTACAGGCACGCGCTACCACGCCCGGCTAATTTTTTGATTTATTGTAGAGATGAGGTCTCGCCAATTTGCCCAGGCAGGTCTCGAACTCGCGGGCTCAGGCAATCCACTCACCTCAGCCTCCCAAAGGCACGGGATTACAGGCTGAGCCACCGAGCCCAGCTGTGCTTCCTTTTAAATGTCTATGCTCTGGGGAATGTATGTGTGTGCCTAAGTCAGGCCTCAGCCTTGCTCAAAAATAGTTACAAATCTTGACTTCCTGATAAAAATAGTTTATACTATGAAGTTTAATTCTGCCCGTGAACTGTGCAGTGATTTTGTTTAGAATGGAAGCTACAATCTAGAAAGCTCCAGGGTTAGGAGTTAGGAGACCTGGGATTTGTGTCTAATCCTGCGTCCAGCAGTCCAGGTGTGAGTTCCAGTAGGAGGGGAGATGCCTCCTTGCCAGCCTGGCACCTTCCTATTGGTTATCTCTTCCTAACCCTGACCCCCCAGTCCTGGGGGTGTCTAGGACTGTTCCCCTTCCAGCAGGCTTGGTGGGTTACTGTCACATGAGACATGGATGCCTTGGTGTAGGCTCTGGCTACAAAAGTGTGTATATGTAAATACACACACATGTGTGTGTGCCACATGTAATCCACATTGCATTTTCATGTGGGAGTGTTTATTTCACAGAATGGTAAATAGTTATGACCTCAGGTGGTATACGTTCAAATATTTTTTCTTCTGATACTTCTAATATTCAGGTTCATAGCAGTTTGTGTTCAATTTTAATTTACTCTGCCCATGCCACGAGAGAAGGAACTATGTTCTTAAATCTTCAAAAACTACCATGACTGTATCCTGTTAATCTTCAAATAATAGTCTATTAGAAATGAAAACTTCAGTGAGGAAATATACACACTTCAAAGACTTGGAGTATGTTACAGATAATTTTTTACTGAACACAATTCCCCTTTAATCTAGAGAGACTTAAATAGTTTCTTCCTCACATGGTGCTGTCCTTTTCAACTTGAATTTGCTTTACATTATCTCTGTTTAAGTTAGATGTGAAATGAATATTTGTCACCCTTCTGCTGATTTGTACCTATCAGCAAACCTGGCTATCCAGCGCATAGTCTATCCTGAGTACTGTAACAGAGGAGCTAAAAGACATCTGTTCAGAGAGGGAAATGACTCGGAGGGGGTCTGTTCTTTCCACTCTTGTCTTGAGGCAGTTGTGCCCATGCGGTCGCAATACTGGGGTGAGTTCCTGGCAGTTCTGTGCTGCTTTCCACCTCCTGGGAGATGAGCAGTCCAGGGCAGCTTCCTGAAGAGCTTACATAAATTAAAAGCTAAATATTCAAATAACAGGTGTTTGGTTTTTGCAAGGAGTACTCACAGCTTCACAGTATCATTGCAATGCATTGAGACAGTATTTACATCTAATTAAGCACTCCTCCTTGCCTCCCCACAACACTCACCCCATTATTAGAAAGACTTGATACATCAGAGGTCCACAACTTCTGCAGGCTCTGTGTGGTCCGTGGATGGATTTTGTTAGATCCATGTAGTGCTTTAAAACTTGATGTTGGTGGCTAATACTTGAAAACTGGAAGAGCTTACTTTTTAAAAAATCTGTATTTGGAGATTATCTTTTTTAAAAATTAGAAGATTTGGTAACACTGTGCTGTGATCTCGCATGACAAGTACCTATGCTCCCCAGCCCTTCCCCCACCCAGTTTCCTTTTCCATCATTTATATTCCTTGCCTAGCTGTTGTATCAGACTCCCAAAGACCCCAAAAGAGAAGGCACTGTGTCAGTGAGGTTGACGAAATGACCGAGAGACAATGGATGAGACACAGGTTTCATTTGGGAACTTACAGGGAACTTAAAGGGAAGGTGGTCCAGGAGTGGCTGGCTGGACCGGGAAAAAAGACACTTGAGATTGCAAAAGGCACTTAGGTTATATAGCATTTTACAGAGGGCGGAGTGTGGGGTTATGCATGAAAAGGGAAGGGTTTTTAGTGCGCAGGCACAGTGCGAGAAGGCGTTCATACGTATGTCACATGCACACAAAAGGGCTGCGATTTCTCTCTGGGGTGGAGTTTTTAGTATTAAAATGAACTAAAGGTGAACTAAAGGTAACCAAAGGTTGTGGGTATCAATCCAGGCATGCCAGATCTGGTCTGAACCAGCCCAGGGGGCCTGACTCCTCAAGTATGCGGGAGATCATACGCTATGCAGAGCTGCAAGATGTGGTCAGCAGGTACAGAGAATGTATTATCTATGGTCTTGGTGTGTCCTCTATGCCTAGGCCAGAGCCTGAGGGGGAGGGGATGTCCTGGGTTGGCCACCCCCAGGACCCCTCCCTAGGGTTCAACCCTCTGCTTGGGGCCATACCCAGGTTGTACTCATGTCACTGAGTAAACCTGGGAGCACCGTGTTTACTCATGCTGACAGCTGCTAACATATTGTGCTGCCATGTCTAACTTTTTGTACTTTTAGTTTTCTAAAAATAATGAGAATTATATCTGGTACCTATTTTTGGTGAAAACTTGGACAATTATTGTGAATTTTTAACAACATTTCAAAGCAAACTCGTTTATTCTTTAGCACCTTTGCAACAATGATTTTGTTTCATAGGTTAAGATTGGCTTTCTAGCAGACACTGTTTCTTTAGTCAAAACTTAAAAATATTTTACGAGTGTTTGACATGTTTTTTTCTTAGAAAATTTTAAGTCAGAAGCTTGAAATAACAAATATATGCTTACATATTTAATATGAGTATCTATATATAAACACACATAAGTGTGTATATATAAACACATACATAGTTAACTATATATGGATGTATTAATCCAGTTAACATGCATTTTTAGCTTTCAGTGATTATAATAAAATTTCTGCTGCCTGAATAACTTTCAAAAGCAAATTTAGGATGAACTGAAAACAAGGCACCATGTATGTGGGTATTAACTTTAGATGAATGGTTTTTCTTTCAGAATACGGCAAGAGAATGATATGGTTGATTCAGCACCTCAGTGGGAAGCCGTATTAAGGAGACAAAAGGAAAAAAACCAAGCCGACCCCAACAACAGGCGATCTAGACACAGATCTCGCTCGTATGTGGACTCTTTTTATTCCCTTATATTCAAATATAAGGGGAACTTGGAGTAGCATGTGGCTGTTCAGGTTCTCTAGTGGTTTAGCTTAACCACAATTATGCCATTGTTTATTTGTCACATTTGTGAACTATATTTGAAGCTGTAGAAGCTGGAGCTCAGCCAAAACAAAATGTCATGAAAACAAGGCTCTCTCAAAACCTTTTCTTTGTTTTGGTTTTGAACAAAAGCATACATTCACCTGAATAAATAGGAATACTCTCCTTTGTCATGGAACCCAGCTGCTGGTGAAATACCTGCTGCTTCTCCCAGTTTGAATCTGCACAGTTCTCTAAAGTCTTGTTCCAGGTTGAACCAGATGTGAATATCTTCCCATCAAAACACCATTTGTGAGCAGGAGTCAGTGAGTGATTCATTACACCCCAACACTGGGATTTGTGTGCTCCTCCTGTTGCTAGGCAATGCCATGTGCGAGCACAGTTACCCCAGAAGGGTGTGACTGCCAGTCCTCCAATTCATTTTCTTTGAACTGATTAAGTTTATATGTGTGTGTTTTTTAACATCTGTGCATTAGGAAGAGTTAGACTCCTCCACTCCCACTCCACTTCCCAAAGCATACCTGAGCTGAGACTAACTGCCGATGCTTTGGTGATTGTGGGTGGTTAGATGTCTGGTGTTGATTACCCATGGGAGGAGGTATTAAGTCCGAGTGTCTCTGATAGGATAATGGGAGGATGTTGGCGAGTGGATAAGGAGACAAACTGGATAGGTAGGTGGGGAGCTCTGAGGGAGCCAGGCAGAGGGTGCCAGAGAATAGCTATGAATGCCAGGTCAGGTTCACAGAGGCCAGGAGACAACGCTGGAGGGTACCTCAGGTCACGGTGTGCTGTGGGACTCTAAGGGATGCTTCCCGGTCTTAGATGTTTACCTTTTAATTAGAAGTTAACCCAGAGAGAGAGAGAGAGAGTGTGTGTGTGTCTGTGTGTGTTTATCAGTAGTGCTTCATTATGAGTGATGACTGTTTATTTTGTAACAGACAGCCTATAAGTAGTCACTAAGCAGTGTACACTCTTACAGATGTATTCATTACTCCATAATATTTTGGGGGGAGGGACCTAATTAAACTCATGTTCAATTTAAAGCAAAAGTTAATGAAAATTTATTTTTGTCTTGATGGCACCTACCCCCAAACCCATAAAAAAGGGAGATTCAGACAGGAAAGGATCAAAACCTCATGGAAGATAATTGAACTAAAAGATACAGAATGCAAGATCCAGTATAGTGATGGATAAACTTTTTGCCACCACGCTTTTGCCTTTCCACATGGAACCTTTTTCTATGAAGGTTTGTTACACACAAGGTTTGGTAACTTGATAATAAATCTTAAAATAGCATTCGTCATTTCTGAAGCATTCCAAATTCAGTTAAATGCCAGTAGCACATTTCATTTATTAAAGAAGGAAAGTAAAATAAAATTAGGAAAAAAGCCTACATATAAATTTTGAAGAAATGAGAAAAAAAAAAGAAAAAAGAAAAACAGTCCTGGAGATAATAGTAGATAAATGGAGTCATTCATTTATAAATAAAATTGACAAGTAGAATAATTCAAAGTTGTTGAGAATTACTATAATTTAATTATAGGGCATATATTTGTAGAAGGTCTGAAAATTTAATCATTTTCTAGTGATCTGAAGATTATGTAACAGCCTAAGGAATAGACTTTTTTTTAAAAGTGAGGTAATTTGAGGTTTTTACAGTCAAAATACTTCCATCTTAAGTATACAGTTCAGTTCAATGAGTTTTGGCAAATATATACAAAGTATATCCTTCCTGCCAGTCAAAATATGAATATTTCCATCATCTAGACAGTTCCCTCATGCTCCTTCTAGTCAGTGTCCCCCTGTTAGGCAACCACTGTTCTGATTCCTATCACTAGAGGGTAGTTTGTTTTTAATATTGTTGAACTTCATATAAGTGTATTTGTACAACAGATATTCTTTTAAAATCTTGTATCTGGCCAGGCCATGCCTGTAATCCTAGCACTTTGGGATGTCAAGGCGAGAAGACTGGTTGAGCTCAGGAGTTCGAGACCAGTCTAGGCAATATAGCTAAACCTCATCTTACAAAAAATCAAAAAAATATCTGGGTATGGTGGTATGCACCTGTAGTTCTAGCTACTCAGCAGTTTGAGGTGGAAGAATCACCTGAGTCATAGGCTGCAGTGAGCCATGATCCTGGCACTAGACTTCAGCCTGAGTGACAGAATGAAGCCCCAGCTCAAAAACAAACAAACAAACAAACATAAAAATAAAATCTTGCTTTCTCACTCAACATAATGTTTCTGAGCTTCATTCATGGTATCAGTGGTTACTTAAATTTTTTGTATGAATAGACTACAATTTGTGTATCCATTCTCTTGATGGACATTTGAATTGTTTCCAGTTTTTAACCATTGTGTTAAAAGCTGCTAATGCCCGGGCTCGGTGGCTCAGCCTGTAATCCCGCGCCTTTGGGAGGCTGAGGTGAGTGGATTGCCTGAGCCTGCGGGTTCGAGACCCGCCTGGGCAACTTGGCAAGACCTCATCTCTACAATAAATAAAAAAAATCAGCCGGGCGTGGTAGCGCGCGCCTGTAATTCCGGCTACGCGGAAGGCTGAGGCGGAAGGATCGCTGGAGCCCAGCAGGTCTAGGCTGTGGTGGCCGGGAGCGGCCACTGCACTCCAGTCTGGGTGACTGAGTGAGACTCCAACTCAAAAAAAAATAATAATAAAATATAGAAACCAATGCATGAATGATGAGGTACTAAAAAGATTCCCAAACACACAAGAATTGACCATGTAGTTGTAAACTCTATCACCATCTAGTGGTGAAAATCTTAAAAACCAACTAGAACCAGTCAGCAGAAAGTTAATAGACCTTCACCTGTCTGGGAGTAGTTAACCTTATTCTCAGAAACCAAATGCCATAGGATGAGGATTTTCTTTCTTTGCTCTTGGTCAGTACACAGCAGAGTAAGTGATGTAGGCAGGTATATCAGCTGTAGGCTTCCTTATTTAGACTCTGAATGAAGCATGTGAAAGGAAATCATGTCAAGGGCATATAAAACATGTTTGTACATCACTTCACTTGGTGAAAAACCTAAGCTATCAACACACTAGGAACAATTTTCATTTTTCTCTTAGCACATCAAGAGTATTTGTTGCTTAAGAAATAATGTTTATGGTATTTTCTTTTCGATAAACATGAAAATTATCTATGAGTATTTTATTTAAGTCATTACTATGTTAGGGCATTTTTTCTAAGCTTTGTTTTCCTGATTTGGGTAGCAATTAAAAGAGTGAGAATCAGATTAAGTAAAAATGATCAACCTGAAAAAAATAAGAATCAACTTTTACTTTTAGGGTTATTTTGTCACAATATTAGTAAGACACACCAGCTAAACTTTAAAAGACAGGAAAGCCTTATTGACCTTGTGGGCAAGGCTATGTATGTGAGTGAATAAATACATTTCTATACTAAGATTTTCTAATTTATGTTAAATGTACAAGCACATGTGTTGATTATTATAATAAAATTATTTTTTATACATTTGCTGAGTATAAAATGCAAAGTGTATAGGATATAAACCTGTTTTATCTTTGGTCTTAATGTTCATTCATCACACAGATCCAGGATAAGGAACAGATTAAATAAGACAGGGTGCATGTCTGCACTGGGGAAAAAAAGTGCAGAAATGATTGGCTTGGTTTCACTGGTGGCAGAGTTAAAATAACATACATCCCAATTCTTGGAACACTACCATTATTTCAAACAGAGCCATTTTTTGATGTCGCCTCCCCCCATCATTTTGCTCCAGATTTCATATAGTTTCTTACTTATTTTCACCCCCAAACTCATTTTAGGATCCTCTCTTTTCTGCTTCTTCTTCCAGTTATTGGTGTATAACATCTACAGAGTATCTGCTATTTTTTGTTTCCATTTTTTCTAGCAATGGTAAACCAGATTGCCTCCTTCCCTTGGTATCACAAATAATGCTTACACAAGCATCCTCATGCAGGGATTTCCCTGGTTTCTATTCTCACGGGGATCTTATAGATATAATTTTATAAAGTAATCAATGGTTTCTCCTCAGAATACTGCACTTTCCAGACTTCTACCTGGCGTGCAAAATGACCACCATTTCTCCATAGCTTTGGTAACAGGTGATAGTCTGTGACAGTGAGGGCTTTTCTTTGCAGAAAAGATAGGGTCCTTATCATTGTATTTGATTATTCTGATTTCCAGTATGGTAGAATCTATCTTCATATACTTATTAACCACTTTTGTTTCTACTATGAATTGTTATTCATGTATTTTGCCTTTTTTCTGTCGGGTGCCTATACTCTTCCTCGTGGTACTTAGATATTATTGATATTAATATATTATACATATTTGGCAGAGCTTTTAATCTCTCCAAAACATTGTCTATGGTGTCCTACACTGAACAATAACTCTTAATTTTGTTGTAGGTAAGGTTTTTTTTTGTATTTTTAAAGAAATCCTCTCCACCCAGACTCAGTTGACCATATAGCGTGATGAAAAAATCTAACTTTGTTTCTATGTGTTTATCCAGTTTTAGTAACATTATACCTTCTAGTACAAACGTCATCATTTCTTGGCTGATTGAAAGTGCCACCTCTTTTCCATACAAAGTTTCCACATAGGCACAAGTTTGTTTCAGGACTTTGTTTTTATTGCTATGACCCTGCAGCATGTCTTTGTTTCTGGTGAAATTGGATTTCACCTAGAGCCCAGAGTTCCTATCCTAGGAAGAACTTGTCTAGAATAAAGCTTCTGTGGAAACAGTAGAGATGTGGTTAGAAAGGCAAAGTCATGCAGGTGCCATCACTTCCTGGTGACTGGGGAAATTAACACCAGCTCCAGAGTCCAGAACTAGAACATAAGCTTACTATCTTCAGGGAAAGGACCAAAAGCAGAATGGTAACGGCTAACCAGTGTTTGGCATTACCATCAATAAGGAAAAAAGAGCTCATGAAATCAGCTGATCAGCCGGGGCACAGTGGCTAAAGCCTGTAATCACAGCGCTTTGGGAGGCAGAGGCGAGAGGATTGCCTAAGTCCAAGGGTCGAGATCATCCTGGGCAACTTGGCGAGACCTCATCTCCACAATTAATTAAAAATTTAGTCAGGCAAGGTGGTGTGCACCTGTGGTTCCAGCTACTTGGAAGGCTGAAGTGGAAGGATCACCTGAGCCCAGCAGGTTGAGGCCGTGGTGGCCATGAGTGTGTCACTGTACTCCAGCCTGGGCAAAAAAGTGAGACTCCTACTCAAAAAAAAGAAAAAAAGGTAAAGAAATCCCCTGATCACCTTTCCTCCTTTATCTCAGGATTTAAAAAAAAAATTTATTTAATGTGCTTTTATCTCAGAGAAGGGAGCCATCAACAAATTTAACAAATTCTAAAACCAAAAGACCTTGAACAATAAAAGATTGGACACTTGGATATTTTCCCAAATGTTGATAAATGCTATCATAGGGCAAATGAAGTGTTTCATTTTAATTTTATAAAGTATCTAAATATTATATACTCATAAACTCAGATGTAAATGACTGCTTGTTGTAAATCACCACTGCACTTCTCTTTTTTAATTAATTAGCTTTCTTTTACTATGTTTTAGAGTTATTTAAATTTTTAAAAAATTCTTTTCTTTCTGCTCCCACTTGATTTTTTCCTCTTGCCAAATCCACCTGTTTCCTGATCATGCCATTTGCCTTGACTGTCCATATGTTCTCTTTGGATTTTCTTCCCCACATCTACCACTTCCCTTCTCTTTAGAGATTTTTTCTTTTTCCTTTTAGGATCATTACTTGGCTTTTGTAAACCCTAGTTGTTTTAATTAACTGCATGAAAGTCTTTTTCGCCGGGCTCGGTGGCTCAGTCTGTAATCCCGCGCCTTTGGGAGGCTGAGGTGGGTGGATTGCCTGAGCCCGCGGGTTCAAGACCCACCTGGGCAAGCGAGACCTCATCTCTACAATAAATCAAAAAAAAAATTAGCCGGGCGTGGTAGCGCGCGCCTGTAATTCCGGCTACTTGGAAGGCTGAGGCGGAAGGATCGCCGGAGCCCAGCAGGTCGAGGCTGCGGTGGCCGGGAGCGGCCACTGCACTCCAGCCTGGGCGACAGAGTGAGACTCCGACTCAAAAAAAAAAAAAAAAGAAAGTCTTTTTCAACCTACATTTTAAAATGAGAAAGGGAGGGAAGATTCAATTTAAAAAAAATACGTGATCACTGGTCACATGAGCATGAAGGTGGGAACAACAGACACTGGGCCCTGCTGAAGGAGGGAGGAAGGAGGAAGAAGGGACACACAGTAACACATTGGGTACCAGGTCCACTATGGGGAAGAGAGAGTCCACTAGAAGTCCAAGCCTCACCTGCATGCAATTTACTTATGTCGTAAACCCTCACACGTACCCCACAACTGTAAAATAAAACAAAACAAACATACAAACAAAAAATGAGCCTGGAATCTCTTATGATACCAGAAGTAAGAAGATGTTGGAAAATGATATGGGTATGTCCACGGACACAGACATAACTTGAAAAAGTTCCCAAAAGCTAGGGCTAGGATAATTTGAGCAACTAAATAAAAGTGATAGTATTGAATTATAACCCAGAGAATAAAAGAAATATTAATGTATTCATGGTGAGATAATAAATATTGAAATTAATTAATTAATTAATTAATAAAAATGACAGTTCTACCTAGAGAATAATTTTAATTAATAAATGCCAAAGGAATGAGGAAAATAGAAAATCACTTCTAGACAATTATCAGAAAAATAATTGTTGTAGGCAAGATCCATTAATAAAGTTAAAATTTAAGCCGGGCTCGGTGGCTCAGCCTGTAATCCTGTGCTTTGGGAGGTTGAGTTGAGTGGATTGCCTGAGCCCGCGGGTTCGAGACCCGCCTGGGCAACTTGGCGAGACCTCATCTCTACAATAAATTGAAAAGACTAGCCGGGTGTGATAACACGCTCCTGTAGTTCCAGCTACTTGGAAGGCTGAGGCAGAAGGATTGCCAGAGGAGCCCAGCAGGTCGAGGCTGCGGTGGCCGGGAGCGGCCACTGCACTCCAGTATGGGTGACAGAGTGAGACTCCAATTCAAAAAATAAATAAATAAATAAATAAATAAAAGTTAAAATTTGTATGCAAAATTTGAGAAATAAGATATATGCATAGTCTCAAAGTGTCTCCCTCCAAGATATTAATTGAAAAAAAAGAACTGTAACTTTTACAGTGCAGAGCCTAGCAGGTACCACCTTCACTGAGGGAACAAGGATACTGATCTTTGATAATAAGTAACATTTTCATGTTGAATCTTCAGATAGGATAGGATGCATGGAGAAGGGCACGGCATCACTTCTGTGGTGTTCTTGTCAAAAATGGAGACACTCAACTTAATCCTAAGAAAACATTACATCAACCCAAATTAAGGGATGATTTCTGGTCAAGGTCATGAAGAACAAGGAGAGACTGAGGAAATGTTGCAGTTTGGAGGAGACCAAGCAGACGTGACAACCAAATGCAACGTGGGATCTTGAATTAGATTTCAGAGCTGCAAAATGAATGCTATTGGAATAACTGGTGATCTTCAAATAAGGCATCTTAGTAAATATTAACATTGTACCAATGTTAATATTTTTGTATTGGTAATTGCAAGATATAAACATAAGAGGAACCTGAATGGGGCCACCTGAGAACTATATATATTATTTTTATGACATTTCTGTAAGTCTGAAATTATTTAAAAATAAAAAGTTATGTATATGTATGTATATTTATGAAACATTAGTTTTATCTTTTTTGAGTTATATTCTATGCTAGTATTAACTCTAATTATCTTTACTTACCAACAAAGAAAAGACTGCTCAGTTTTTCATGCACGTCAAGCTGAACTCCACATTTGTACTTTAAAAACAAGAGTAGCAGTAGCAGCAACAAAATAATGAGACTTTCTATACATCTTCTATATTATCTGTAAATATGTAGAATGTTTTCTTGCCCACAGGAAACTAGAAGGAGGTTAGAGTTTAGAGTTTGTATGGTTGCCTTAATGTTCTATCAGTTTTTTAGAAACTGATTTTTTAAATGATGAAAAATATTACCTATCACTTCTTAAGGGGGCAAACTACTCCTACCCCCATGAACCCTGGAAATGACTCATTCTATGATGGTGGTGTTGCGTCAGTGGCTTTGTTGGAAGAGTGTTGAGACTAAGAAAGTGAAATCATAGAGGCAAAGAGGACAGAAACATTTAGTAGGTGGGAGAATCTTGACCTGATCACCTTATCTAATAGTTCCATTTGTTTGCTGCAATAGTCTTCTGTTCTGTGAGGTCTTCTAGTATCAACTGCTGCACTTTGAATAACTCCCTTGCTCTCCAATAGTTAAGCATCTCTCATTCACCATCTCTGGAGGACTATAGTTCAATTAGGTGACAGAGAATTGTTCATGAATACTGATTATCTGTGTTATAAATGAATCACCATAAAAATACCTTCAGGGTTATTTCAACAGGAGACAACTTTTTCCTCTAGGAAATATTTGAGTAAGCTTGGAAATATTTTTGACTGCCAGGATTGAGGAGTCAGGACTGTCATATAGTGGGTAGAGGCCAAGGATGCTAGTACACATCTTACAATGCACAGGACAACCTTCCACAAAAGGAGTTATCCAGTCTAAAATGTTAATGCTGTTGAAGTTGAGAATTTCTCAATACACTAATGACACAAGTTTTTCTAGATACCAGTTAAGGGACTACATTAGAGTCCTTAGAGAAATCTGCTAGTATTGCAAACAAGAAAAAAGTCATCACACTGTCAAAGTCCCTTTTAACATGTTTGTGCTAGTGATACAAGCTGATTCATTGATCCAGGCTTATTTTATCATAACAATAATAATATCAATAAAAAATACTTACAAAGAGCTTTAAATTATACCAAGATTTTCTTATGTGTTACTTCATTTGAACCTTGGTCTGGGATGTGACTCTCACTGTGAAGTCATTCCAGGTTAGAGCTTGTTAATCTTTTGGGTGATATCCAAATTCATGTATTTAGAGGTCTTAGTAACAATCCCTGCTCCCACAGAGGACACAAGGGTACATAAGTAAGTTGATTCTCAGAACCAGCCTTCAAAAGCGCATTGTACCCTGGAGTCAATAGACAAATAATGATCCCAGATTATGTATCTAATTACATTTTCAGCAGTAAACAAAAGAAAACCAAATTAGATCATTGCTATGAAGTGGCACAACATTTACTCTGATTTTTCCATACTGAGGAAAGTCAAGAAAAGACTTATGACTACTTTTAAAAAGGAAGCTGTTTTCTGCCTGAATTTTTAAAAATATAATAAAGCCAAATTTATTAGTCTAGGAGAGGAGTTTAAATTTTTCTAAAAAATCTCAATTTTTAGTTATTATTCTATTTTTTTCAGCTACCACTAAATGCTAATGATTTCCACATCTACTTCTCCATTGTATTGAGTCATATTACCAATAGGCTGTAACCATCTCCACTTCGACATCATCAAAACCCAATGAATATCTCCTACTCTTTGTCACAATCCTCTTTCTTTTCTCCTTATGTGTTCTATCTTGATAGTATGAGTAATTTCACAGTCCACAAAACCTTAGAGTGCCCCACAATTCTTTTCTTTCATTTTTTTTCAAATCAAAATTTATCTCAGTAATCTAGTTTTTGCTTTTCTATAATCATTTTTAAATCGTGGTAAAATATATAACACATAATTTCCCATTTGAATAGTTTTCAAGTGTACAAATCAGTGCCATTAGTTATATTCAGAATTTGGTGTACCTGTCACCATTATCTGTTTCCAAAACTTTTGCATCACTCCAAACTGAAACTCTGTACACATTAACCAATATCCCCGCACTCTCTTCTCCAGCCCTGGTAATCGCTAATCCATTTTCTGTAGTTATGAATTTGTCTGCTCTAACCAGTTCATAAAGGTGGAATTCTACAATGCTTGTCTTTTTGTGTCTTCTGGCTTATTTCACTTAGCACAATACTTTTAAGTTTCATCTGTGTTGTACCATATATCAGAACTCCATTCCATTCATGCTTGATAATATTCCATTATATATATGTTTCTATTTCAATGACTAAAATGCTAAAACAAACAAAAACCCTGAGAATTCTAAGTGATGCTGAGGATGTGCAACAACGTAAATTCTCATCCATTGCTCATAAGTATGCAAAATGATACTGCCTAGAAGCAGTTTTCCATAAAGTTAAACATACTCATTATTTGACCCAGAAATCCCATTCAAGTCCATTAAAAAACCTAGTTCACAACAAATCTTATATGCAAATGTATGTATTATCTTTATTCATTATTGCCAAAAACTGGAAACAAACCAAATGTCCCTTCACTAGGGAATAAATATGCAAACAATAGAATACACTCAGCAAACTACTGAGATGCACAGCAACATGAATGAATCTTGAGTTCATTATGATAAGTGAAAGAAGTCAGACTTAAAAGGCTACATCCTATGAGTTCATTTATGTGAAATTCTGGGAAACAAAACTATATGGACCAAAAAAATAAATCAGAAGTTGCTAGGTGTTAAGGATGTGGGGGGATTTTACTGCATCACCCTAGGAAAAAATGAGAAACTTCTATAGGACAAATGATCACTTTTCTTTAAAACATAAATAGTATAGAATAGTGAGGTATAGAAAGGATATCTATTATTGATTAAAAGAAATTTAGACATATCAACCAAATGTTTTGTGTTCACCTTGCCTACAATCTGATTATATCAATAGCTATATCAACCTGCTCAAGAAATTGGGGCGATTTGAATAGACTGTGTATCAGATTATATTAAACAATTTTGTTCTCTTTGTTAGATATGATAATACTAATATTGTTTTGTTTTTTTTAAAAAGTCCTCATTCGCTAGTAAGAAACTCTGATATTTTTATGGTTAAAATACTATTATACCAAGGATTTTCTTTAAAATTTGTAGTAAAAAAGAAATACTTCTACACTGCTGGTGGGAATACAAACTAGCGTACCCTCTTTGGAAGACAGTGTGGAGATTTCTGAAAGAACTAGAAATTGACCTTCCATATGACCCAGCAATTCCCCTATTGGGAATATATCTGGAAGAACTTAAATCATTCTACAAAAAAGATAGCAGCACACATATGTTTGTTGCAGTTCTATTCACAATAGCAAAAACATGGAACCAACCATGTTGCCTATCGAACCTGGACTGGATTAAAAAAATGTGGTACTTATACACACTGGAATATTATGCAGCCATAAAGAAGGACAAACATATGGACTTCGCAGAAACTTAGATGGATTTAGAGTCGATCATACTCAGTGATCTATCACAGAAACGAAGAACAGAGTACCATATGTCCTCACTCATAAGCGGACCTTGAACAATTATAACACTATAAGAAAGGGATTAGCAGTAGGGAAAACTGTCAGGGCAGAGGAGGTAGGATTGGCAGTTGAGGGAAACTGCTAGGGGAGAAAGGGGCACACCTCATCAACAAGGGTACCTGCATAATCAACGTTTGTATACCTAACCCTGAATTGTGCCCCACATCTTTTTAATAAAAAAAAGAAGAGAGATAGTAACAAAACAAGAATACCAAATATGGTTAATTATTTTTCCTTTTATTTTAATTGACACATGATAATTGTGTCAATATAGTGTGTAGTATGATATTTTGATACCTGCATATCTTTACAAGTAATGATCAATCTGTAATGATCAAACCAAGGTAATTACCATATCTATCACCTCAAATTTTATTTCTTTGTATTGAGAACATTTAAAATCCTCTCTTCTAGCAATTGGAAAATGTACAATAAATTATGATTAACTATATCACCCTACAGTGATACAGGAGAACACTAGAACTTATTCCTTCTGTCTAGCTGTAATTTTGTATCCAATATCTTTCCCTATCTTTCTCTACACCTTACCCGTTCCAGCCTCTAATAACCATGGTTCTACGAGTTCAACTTTTTTTTAGCTCCTACATATGAATTAGAACATTCAGGATTTTATTCTTCTTTATGACTTATGTTATTCATATGTATTTATATATATATCATAGTTATAGCATGTATAGATCTCACAGTTTCTTTATCCATTCGTTAGCTGATGGACATTTGGGTTGATTCCATATCTTGGCTATTGTGAATAGTGCTTCCATAAAGACACAAAGATTGGTGTACAATATTGCTTATTATTGAAGCTTAGTGATTACCAAAGGAGTTTTTTCTGGGTGTTCAAAGAATAGACATATCTACTATATTCTTGACTTTAATCATCTGCCTAAGAGATAAATAGGATAACTGTTACACTCATTTGTGGAAACAAAAGTGACTCCATCTTGTTTG
Source organism: Tarsius wallacei (assembly GCA_963574415.1). Taxonomy (NCBI): domain Eukaryota; kingdom Metazoa; phylum Chordata; class Mammalia; order Primates; family Tarsiidae; genus Tarsius; species Tarsius wallacei. The sequence goes on along the minus strand of CAUYQG010123775.1, from coordinate 6,506 downwards.
CTAATCTAGGTGACTTTTGATTAACATCAGTCTTGTGAATGCCTCCTGATTGCTAGTTTATTTACTGTCTTTAGTGTCAGGACATGTCAACCTTGATGTCATTGTACAAATTGTAGGTTATAATGACTATATCATCCTTGTCTGTTCTGGAGGGTTACCTTTAATTACAAAGAGCATTTATACCCTTTCCCCCATGGTATAGGAGCCCTGGGACTAGGAGTAATAGGTGCAGAGCTCTCCCTGTCTCATGGCCACCCAAGACTACATGTCCATTTGTAAGTTTCCCAATAAAAAACCCTATCTTGACAAACTGAATTTGTCTGCCTCATTGTTTGGCTTCTTGGCTCCTTCAGCATTTGGGGGCTACTTTGCACTTACAGTCCTTTCAAGGAACACCATTTGAGGAATCTAGCATTGTTGAGCACCTCTATATATCAGCCTTGAAGGACAGTTTATCTTCCTTACCTGTCACACACATAAAAAAGGAAAGCATATTGGATGCAAATGATATTATACGTGTCCTCAATTCTCAGGACACCAACCATATTCCAGAATCTCAGCTACCGGTTCTGCCTCAGTCACTGCCATGCCAGGACATCTCTGCTTCAAGCTCATGCCCATCTCCTGGGACTCACTTGCTCTGATGAATGCTGAATCTCCCTCACAGCCCCTGCAAAGCAGACAGGCGGACTCATCTGAGTTCTGACTCCTCTAGCCACTTGAGGAATTCAACACAATGTCACACTAGGGAACTTGGCATATGACATTCCAAGAGGCAGCTGAAGGGGCAAAGGACGCCACTGGGCAGTGTGGCGAGTTTAAGTCCATTGAGATACATTTTGGCCAGTGGAAAGAAGAGATGTGTGAAGCTCAGTCGTTTATATTCCCTCTTCTTTCTCCTTTGGATAGATGGATCTGATACATAGATTCTCTTTTCAGTGATCCAGGAAATCACTGCCAGGTGGGTACATCTGCTTCTACTGCTGCCTCTGTACCACCTTTTGCCTCATGTCTCTTGTTTTCTTTGCTCTCCTTGATCCAGATTTTCACCCTCTCAACTCCCCAAACTAAGTGTCAGTGCTTTCAACCTGGCCATAGGCTTTTTGTCCTAGAAGATCTGGACTAAAATAGTTAGCCATATCCCCATTTTACAGATGGAGATAAGAGCAACAAAATTCAGAGAAGTTGAGTCACATAAATATCAAGGACAGGCCAAATCTGGCCCAAATCCTAGGTTGGTCTGACTTTCTTCACCCTATCATACTCTATCTACCTGAGACTAAAAATGCTATGTCTTGCTTAAGGCAATAAAGTGACAAAGACAGGACTAGTATGGTAATGCCATGAAACCTCTCAGTAACTTCTGAAAGAACAATAAAACATAATGGGTAAACTAAAAAATGGTTATGTCATTAATACATTCAGAAAGTATATAAAATCCACTAACATATTTCGGGGGGGGGATAAGCTTTTATTAGGAAGGGCTCCAAAACCAAACTCAGGAATCAGTAATGTTCTTAGCCAAAGGATTTTAATCTTGTCATATTCTCCTCCTCAGTTTTAATCTTCCCTGTGCCAAATATTCCATTACCAAAATTAGATCAGCAATGTTTAATTATAGCATAGAAACATCTTCCATGAATGTGAGCAAAATAGGAATCCAGAAATATCATTTTGCATTGGTTATAAATTGCATGCTTACAGTTTATTACTTTTAGTAATTGTATTTATTTAAACATTTTTGAATATGTAATACACTCACATGGACCAAAAAGATATTCATTTAAAAATCTCCATCTTACCTTTATCTTAGTTCTCAAGCTTCAAGTATCCTTCAGAAGGAGTTAAGTTAGCTGTTTGAAATATATGTACACCTTTATAGGGGAATTGCCCAGGGAAAAGACCAGGGATCTGTGCTAACCTCAGAGAGTAGAAGGAAGAGGCATTGTCTCAGAAAGGTCCTTATATAGTCCTGGCTAAGGGTAGCCTAAAGCAAATAAAACACACAGTCGTGGAGGTGGGGCTCCCAGGGGTTCAAGCAGGTTAGGCTTGGGCTATACTTGGGTATGAAACAGAGATGTTTCACAGTCCTGTGATCTTCATCTAGAGAGTGTCTATCTAGGGGATGGCACCGGTGCAGCCACCATGACTTCCCAGGCTACTCTCTGCATCATCTGAGCATTTTGATTGTATAGGGTTTCCCACTCTTAATAAAGCTTGATATTTGGAAATATATCTCTGATTCATGATAGTCTGTGTGTTATCTTAGCTTCTAAAGAACACTGATGCATATACATAAATACTTACTTCTATTCTTTTCCCAACAGTTTTTACAAGGTGGTAATATATTATACACACTTTTCTGTAACTTAATTTTTTCCTGTTAACTTAAAAATCTAAAAAAAAAAAAAAAGACAAGAAAGAGAATCACTTATAATATCACCAAAATATTTGTTTTGTGGTTTTTACATTTTTTCATTTTTCCTGTCAGCAAATTTTGAGGGAAAATAATGAGTAAATAAAACATGCATTGGTAAGGATGTGTGGAAACAGGAACTTTCATACATTGCTTATGGGAGCATCAACGGACGTCATCTCCATGGAGGTCCATGGCTATCAATATTATAGATGCACTTAATTTCCTTTAAGTCAGCAATTTTACTTCTAGAAAACTATTTTACAGAGCTACTTATAAAAATGCAATACAGTCACAGGCACAGTGGCTCACGTCTGTAATCCCAGTACTTTGGGAGGTAGATGTGAGAAGGTTCCCTGAGCCCAGGGGTTCAAGACCAGCCTTGGACAGTTTGGCAAGATTTCATTCCTACAATAAATTAAAAAATTAGCCAGGCGTGGTGGCATACATGTAGTTCCAGCTACTTGGAAGGCTGGGGCAGAAGGATCGCCTGAGCCCAGGAAACTGAGGCTGCAGTAGCCTTGAGTGTGCCACTGCATTCCAGCCTGGGCGACTGAGTGAGATTCTGACTCAAAAGAAAAAAAAGTGCAATGCAATGTATGTACAATATTATTCATTACAGTAATGTTTACAAGAGTAAAATTTTGGAACTAACCTATATGCCGTCAGAAGAAAACTGATTAAATTTATTCATTAAGTCCATAGAGGTTATTAAATGAAGAAGTTTTTTGTTTTGAGTTGGGAAAGGTCCCACTCTGTTACCCAGGCTGGAGTGCAGTGACATGATCACAGCTCATCACAGCCTTGCCTTCCTGGGCTCAGGTGATCCTTCTGCCTCAGACTCCCGGGTAGCCGGGACTATAGGCGCATGCCATCATGCTTGGTTAATTTTTTTAGTGTGTGTGTGTGTGTGTGTGTGTGTGTGTAGACAAGGTCTCACTATGTTGTCTATACTGGTCTTGAACTCCTGGACTCAAGCAATTCTCCCTCCTTAGCCTCCTTAAGTATTGAGATTACAGGTGTGAGGCACCACACCCAGCCAAAAAAAATGAGGAAGCTTTTTATGTACTGATATAACAATATCTATAGACTGTATTTGCTACAATACACACTGTAACACTTTTTATTAACCACCAAGAAACTGTTGTGCATATCCTCCAAGAGCTTTTTCTTTGTGATCAAGCGTATGTATGTATTTTTCCAGTACGGTATCATATTAAACATCCTAGTTCATAGCCTAACTAATTTACTATTTTTTTCAAAATGATCAGCATCATCTCATGTTAATAAACTTCAAAAATATGAATTTTCAAATGTTTTAACTAAAGTAACATACAAATATTGGAATGCATAGAACCCACAGGTGTACAACTCAATGAATTATCACCAAGTGAATAAACCCACTTCAGAACAGTCATGCAAACTGTTTCTGGCTTGTCCAGAAAAGCATAATCAGTCTTTGAAACAGAATCCAAGATTAACAAATGGAAGTTTTGTATAGTTTTAAAATTTCGTATGTTAGAAGCTTTAAATACTTTTCATTAGCAATATAGGGGAAGTTATGACTTTGATTTCTGACAACGAATTAACTGCAACTTATTTCGCTATGCCCTTCACTATACTTGTTTTTCCACTTAATAAATAAATTAATCCTCACCTAATCTTTGAAAATCTGAGCTTTCAGCATGTCTACGATACAATATGTGTGAAGCTGAAATTATCCATCTAAACTCACATGACTAACGATTATAAAGGCCTAGACTAAATTAAAGAAAGCCACAAACAAATTTTGAATATCTTTTATATGGCTGACGTTGGGCTATATGCTGCACCTACAGATTTTATTATTTAGTACATCTTCAACAAGGACATCTACAAGTCACCTTAAAGACAGTGATTTGAAATAAATCATTAATGGACATTGGAGACTCAGAAGGAGGATGGTGCAAAGAAGACCATGGATGAAAAATCACCTACCTGATACAAAGTACACTAGTTGGGATGACAGGGACAATTAAAACCCAGACTTCTTTACCACTATGCAATGTATCCATGTAACCAAAATCCATTTGTAGCCTTAAAGCTATGGAAATTGAAATATATATATATATATATATATATATATATATATATATATACTAAATGATGCTTTAAGAAATGGAAAATTTTGTGAAAATTGTGTTTCTTGGAAACCTAGTATTCCATAGAAAATTGATAGGTGTACTATTGGAGGAAAAAAATCAATCAAAAGAAAAAAATTTTTCCTAGAAGACCTTCAGAAATATAAGTCAAAATTACCAGAATTACATGTAATTGCTTACCTTAGCCTGTCATAATTTGCCTTTATAAATGGTGTGATCGTGTCAACATATGACAGGAGGCCCATGAGACTCACGTTTATCAGTGACTTTCCAGCTCTCTCCTTGGCTGCTGAAGTAAACTGTGCTTTGTCTTGGCCAGTCTCTTCTCCTCTCCCATCCTTGAATGAGGTTAGGGGCTCTTGTTGAAGGAACAGCAGAACAAGAGGTCAAGGTCAAAGAAAGCATTATGTTTTCAGGTGTGCTTGTATGTGTGTGTGCCTGCGTGTGTCAGAGAAAAATTTAAGAACAGCTTTGATGTGGGGGTATGAGTGGGGAATCTTTTGAATTTTATTTTTATGTTTTTTTTTTTTAAGAAGCACTATGTGACTTGAATTTCTTCCAAAAGACTTCAGAAATGCAAATATTTTGACATTACTTTTGAGTGTGCATTGTATATTTCTTGCTTCAGAATGGAACTGTGTGGTTTATACTTTTCTATGCATGAAGAATGCAAAATCTGAGTTTGAATACATAAGTAGCATGTAATAACTGACTGAGGTATGCCAATTCAATATTTGCATTCAATATATATCTCCTATATCATTCAGGATTTAGCGTTTATGAAACACTATACTAACCAGATTTTTTCTCTTGGATTTTTTAATTAAAGAAGGAAGTTTTAAATTATCAAAATATACTCTATTTCACAAATTAAAAAGGAAAAACTGTTTGGTAGTCAAATACGTTTAGAAAGCACTAATTTATAGTCTCATTTCATTTACACACATCTGTTTCTACAACAGTAATCATCCGATGAAACAACTTTAGCTTGCTATATTGGGTGTTTCTAAGTGTTAGCATACTTAACATATTTATTCTTACAACCTGAAGAAACTTTATCCAATTATTCAGTAGTCCTCCAAATTTAGATATTATACCACTCATTTCTGTAACACAGGCAAGAAAAAATATTGCAATCTTACACAACACTTTCACAGAATTCATTGCATGAGACTAGCATATTCTTGATATACAAACACAAAGAAGACAGAAAAATAAAAGAAGATCAAGACTCATTCTCAGTCATTAACATACATGCAAAAATCTTTGATGAAATATTGGCAAAATGAATCCAAAATTGTATTTTAAAAAAGCATCATAACTAAATAGCTTCTTCTACCTCCTCTGCCCTAGAATAAAAGGTTATTTTAACATTAGAATGTCTGTTATTATAATTCAACACATTAACCATTTGAAGGAAAGAAAACGTATGATACTTTTTAAAGGTGCAGGAAAAAAAGTTTGATAAAAGTCAACATTTATTCCTGACAAAAATTTTCAGCAAGCTAAGGATAGACAAGAATTGCTTATTCTGGTTTAAAAATATTTACAAAACAAAAAACTATAGTGAATATTATACTTAACATCAAAATATTGAAAACTCTCCCTTTGATGTACAATAATGCCTCTGCCACTATTTCAACTCAACTTTGTATTAGGGGTCTTAAAGCAATAAGAGAAAAATAAGGAATAAATGATATAAAGATGGGAAAGGAACACATAAAATCTCATTATTCATTTAGAATATATTTGTGTGTGCAAAAAAATCTAAAAAAAAAGCCGGGCTCGGTGGCTCAGCCTGTAACCCCGTGCCTTGGGAGGCTGAGGTGAGTGGATTGCCTGAGCCGGCGGGTTCGAGACCCGCCTGGGCAAGCGAGACCTCATCTCTACAATAAATCAAAAAATTAGGCGGGCGTGGTAGCGCGCCTGTAGTTCCAGCTACTTGGAAG
>CAUYQG010123774.1:0-40774 GCA_963574415.1 Tarsius wallacei | reverse complement strand
GCCACCGCAGCCTCGACCTGCTGGGCTCCGGCGATCCTTCCGCCTCAGCCTTCCAAGTAGCTAGAACTACAGGCGCGCGCTACCACACCCTGCTAATTTTTGATTTATTGTAGAGATGAGGTCTCGCCAAGTTGCCCAGGCAGGTCTCGAACCTGTGGGCTCAGACAGTCCACTCACCTCGGCCTCCCAAAGCGCGGGATTACAGGCTGAGCCACCAAGCCCGGCAAATTTTTTATTTATTGTAGAGACGAAGTTCTCAACAAGTTGCCTGGGCTTGTCTCGAACCCATGGGCTCAGGCAGTCCACTCGCCTTGGCCTCCCAAAGTGCTGGGATTACAGGCTGAGCCACCGAGCCCGGCCTCTTGTAATCTTTCAAATCAGTTGGCCTTGACACTCTATTTTGTGGAGGATTTTTAATGATTTAATTTCTTTTTTTTTTTTGAGTTGGAGTCTCACTCTGTCGCCCCGACTGGAATGCAGTGGTTGCTCCCGGCCACCGCAGCCTTGACCTGCTGGGCTCCGGTGATCCTTCCGCCTCAGCCTTCCAAGTAGCTAGAACTGCAGGCGCGCGCTACCACGCCCGGCTAATTTTTTTAAATTTTATTTATTGTAGGGATGAGGTCTCACCAAGTTGCCCAGGTGGGTCTCGAACCCGCGGGCTCAAGCAATTCACTCACCTCAGCCTCCCAAGGCGCGGGATTACAAGCTGAGCCACTGAGCCCAGCTGATTTAATTTCTTTATTGTTATGACTATTTAGATTTCAAAAATATATGATGTCAGTTTTCATGAGTTTTTCATAATGCATTTTTTCATTTCATCTAAGTTTTCAAATTTGTGGTATAGTTATTTGTAGTATTTTCCTATCTTTTTAGATCTGTGTAGCACCTGTAGATGTGCTTCTGTTTTCATATCTAATTTTTTTTTTTTTATTTTTTGAGTTGGAGTCTCACTCCATTACCCAGACTGGAGTGCAGTGGTATGCTCACGGCCACTTCAGCGTCAACCTGCTGGGCTCAGGCTATCCTTTCACCTCAGCACTCCAAATAGCTGGAACTACAGGCATGCACTATCATGCCCAGCTATTTTTTTTTTTTTTTTTTTTTTAATCATAGAGACGAGGTCTGGCCAAGTTGCCTGGGCTGGTCTCGAATCTGCAGGCTCAAGTAATCCACTTGCCTCGGCCTCCCAAAGTGCTTGGATTACAGGCTGAGCCACCAAGCCCGGCCTCTAATATTATTTATTTGTTCTTTTGCCATATTTTTTCTTATTAATCTTCAGAGAAAAATGCCAACTTTACTAAAGTATTAAACTAATGAACTTTGGCTTTGACAGTATTTTCTCATGTATCTTTGCCTTATGTTTTATTACTTCTGTTCTTATTTTGTAACTGCCTCTTTTGTCTTCCTTATGCTTACTTTGATGTTCTTTGTAACATCTTCAGTTCATGCTTACCCTACCAATGTCCAGCCTTTCTTCTTTTCTGTATAAGTGTTTAGAGCCATCCTAAGAACCACTTCAACTAGATCTCAGTGAAGCCTTGGTGGGATAGTGTGAGCGTAGTTGCCTTCCAACTAGATCTATCTGTTTGATCTGAGTTCTAAATGAAATATATTGTGATCAGATATTGTGGTATGTAGGACACTAATTTTTTGACAATTGATGAGGCTTCCTTTAGAGTCTAATACCTGATCAGTTTTTATAAATGGTCTGTTTCTTTGAAAAAAATCTATATTTGTCAGTTGTTGGGTTTAATGTATTTGTTCATTAGTTTGAGTTTGCTAATTATAAGGTTGAAATCTCCTTTATCTTTAATGTGCTCTCATTTTGTTTGTTTTCTTTATTAATTACGAAGACAAAGATTAAATTATCTCACTGTTGCGATGTATTTAATAGACTTTCTCATTGCAATTCTGTCAGTTTCTGCTTCCTGTAGTTGGGGCTCTATTATTAGATGTAAATAAACATAAAATTGGTGCAATGAAACTTTTATACTTAGATGCAGTGGCCTTCAAAAACTCCATATGGTTCCTTGACCTAAAATTGTTTTATAAGTATTTTTTTTTAAGTTGGTATTTGCTTGGTATTTTTGTTTTGTTTTGTTATTTTAAAATTTTCTATGTTTAAGCCACTTCTTGTAAAATGATACACAGCTGATGATTTAGCCTGACATAGTATACTTTTTAATCATTCTTTTTTCCATTCACATTTTTTTGTGTGACTACAGATATACAGTATTTAGGTAACTTTTACTTTCTTATTATATTCATTTTATTCTTCCTTTTTCTTCCTTAAATCTTCTCTTTGGCCTTCCATTTTTTTTTTTTTTTTTTTTTTTTTGGATTTTGGAAACTAATTTTTTTTTCCTACTTAACAGTGTCATAATTTAATAGATATTTTTGAAGTATAAAGATATAAGAATGCTTTCACTTTGGTCAAGCACTACCAATTTATAAACATAATTCTAATTTAATATTGTTTTATAAACTTGAAAACTACAAGTTTATTATTACTATATTAATAAAATATTATTATTATATACAGTCTCTATTTGTTAATTTTTACCACACATTTGCAATATTTCCTTTTTTTTTTTTTTTGGAGTAAGAGTCTCTCACTCAGTCAACCAAACTGGATTTGCAGCGGCACAGTCCATGTGTGCGGCACCACATGGCCCAGGCTGGTCTTGAACTCCTGGTCTCAGGCATTCCTCTTGCTTTGACCTCCCAAAGTGCCGGGATTACAAGTGTGAGCCACTGTGCCTGGCCGTAGATTTGTAGTTTGACACTTATTGTCCTCAGCATGGTGAAGAATTATAGCTTTCATTGCTACTGTTGAGAAATCAGCTGCCAGTCTAATTTTTGTTCTGCTTAATCTTGTATAATCTCTTTTGCAATTTGCATTAAGTACTATATTGAATATTGCAGTTTTACTATGATGGGTTGGGTATAAATTGTTTTTTATTTGTCCTGGTCAGGATTCATTGGGCCTCCTAAATCTGAAATTATGAAGTTTATACTTTTTGTCAATTTTGGAATATTCTTAGTCATTATATATTCAAATTTAGGTCTTCCACATTATTTCTGTTCTCTTCCTTTATAACTGTGCATCTTAAACATTTTCGTTTTGTTTTTTAGGTCTCAATATTTATTTCATGTTTCATTTCTACAATTCTGTGCTGCATTCTGAATTATTTCTTTAGGCCTGACTTGCAAATTTATTTTTTTCATTTTTTATTTATTTTTTTGAGTCAGACTCACTCTCTCGCCCAGGTTGGAGTGCAGTGGCACGGTCATGGCCACCACAGCCTCAAACTGCTGGGCTCACACGGTCCTTCCGCCTCAACCTTCCAAGTAGCTGGAACTACAGTCATACGCCACCATGCCTGGCTAATTTTTCTTGATTTATTGTAGAGACGAGGTCTCACCAAGTTGCCCAGGCTGGTCTTGAACCCCTGGGCTCAGGCAATCCTCTTGCCTGGGCCTCCCAAAGTGCTGGGATTACAGGCATGAACCACCACACCCAGCTACAAATTTATTGATCTTCCACAGGTTTGTCTAAATATTTTTTACCCACACATTATTTTTAATTTTTCAAACTAAATTTTAATTCAGTATCATATGTATAATAAATATAAGAAAGACTGTAGTCTTTTCAGGGGTGATTTAGCTCTATGTTCTTCTGTCGACTTTTTTTTTTCATGGTACTTTGTGTGTTTGGCTCTTCTTCATTATAACTTTATGGGATCACTCTCAGGCCTGAGTCTAAGGCTAATTTCTCTTGATTATATATGCCAAGGGGCACCACAGACCTAGTACTACTTTATTTTATTTCTTTATTTATTTTTTGAGTTGGAATCTTACTCTGTTGCCCAGGCTGGAGTGTAGTGGCGCACTCACAGCCACTGTAACCTTGACATGCTGGGCTCAGGTGATCTTTCTGCCTCAGTCTTCCAAGTAGATGGAACCACAGGCATGCGCCATCATGCCCAGCTAATTTTTAAAAAAATTATTGTAGAAATGAATTCTCACCAAGTTGCCCAGGTTGGTCTCGAACCTCTGGGCTCAGGCAGTCCTCTCACCTCGGTCTCCCAAAGTGCTGGGATTACAGATTTGAGCCACCACACCCGGTCTGATGCTACTGTAAAATAATGTTTTTTAGCTTAAGGCATATTGCATGGGTAGTGAATGAAAAATTGTGGGGTTATGAATTCTCTTGAGCCCCTTTTTTCCCCTTTATTCCAAGACATCACTTTCTATGGAACAAGTTTATTTCTAACTTATCTTTAACCCTAAAGTGGCTAAAACTGGCTGAAGACCAGCTATATGCTGGGGTCTTTTGTTAGACTCTTTTAACTAAATTGGCTTTAAACTCTCTTACCTCCTGCATTCCTTTCGTGGAGCCCCAGGCTTTGATAGCAGCTTCAACTAAATCAAAACAGACTTTAGTGCTCAAGCTCTCAAGATTCCTGCTTTTTTTTTTTTTTTTGACTGAATATTCCTTACATTTTTTTTTTCTTAACTCAGTTATACACTTAAAAAGATATATGTTTGGTTCAGTGTTTCTCATTCTTTTTGGTTGTTCAGTGTATTTTGATACTACCAGATATGGATCCCCAAATGTGTAATTTTTTGGTTGAAGTGAATTTACTATTTAATTTGTTCCCGAATAATTATCTTAGCACGATTATAAGTGACTATAGTTAGTATACAATATTTCTTTTTAGTTGGGGATTAAAATTTTCCTCCTAAATAAAAAACTGGTGCTTATAGTTTCTCTCAAAAACCTCATGAGTATAATTAAGCTTTGTGAAGCAACCATATCAACCTTTTACATCAGAAACTTTCTGTAGTGTGTATTTTCTGGTTGTTGGATTTTGTCTGTTTTGCTTTTTTAGCTTTACCACCCTAGTAGATTTTACCATTTTGAGGACAGAGTCTGTAACTGATTCATCTCATGACTTCCTCATGCTTCCAGCACAGTGCTAGGTATCTGAAAAGTACTTTCACATCCTTGAAGGATTAACTCTGTATTTACATAAAAGATAATATGCATTTTTTTCTTGTTTGACTGCAGCCATCAAACTTTTGATTGTAGCATTTTGTTTCTCTAGATTTTCAACACATCATTATTTGAACCACCTCCTCCAGGATATGAAAATGTTTCGAATGTTGTGCCACCTTTCAGTGCTTTTTCTCCACAAGGAATGCCAGAGGTAAAAACACAACACGATGAAATAAAAATGACAAATAGGAGTCTTCCTTCCCCTCATACATTCTGGCAATAATTAAAGGGTAATTAAAGGATTCTAAATGTAATCCAAATTCACCTTTTTTCTACATTTAAGAAACTAGAATTTGTTAGTAAAAAAGACTGTACTGATTATGATTTGTTTATGGTGTTTTTAAAGATAAAATTTACTGCAGTGAGAGTCCCAAATTCCAAATGCACATTTATTGATTTTTGACAAATGCATATACCTGTGTGATCCATACCCCATCAGTGTATAGATATTTCCATCACTTGCAAGTTCCTTTATGACCACTTTTAACCAATTTTGCACACCCCTGAGGCAATTGTTCTGATTTTTTTTACCACCATAAATTAGTGTTGCCTGTTGTAGAAATTCACATAAATGGAATTTTATTGCCACGTAATTAATATTTTGTGTCTAGTTTCTATGACTAAGCATAGAGTCTTTGAAATCACATTTTTGTATTTATCAGCTGCTTGTTCCATTTCATTGCAAAGTAATTTCCATTATATGAATATCCTGTGTATTTTATCACAGTTGTATAGCACTGATTAATTTTCAAAGGGTTTTAATGAGGGTATTGTTGCCATTTTCAAATGAAAAGCATGGATGTCCTTCCTAGAAAATTTTATGTGATTTTAAATTTTAAATTTTCTGTGCGTGAGTATCATCTGATATTTTACCACTAGTCCGTAGATTCCTGCATGGTATTTTGCTTTTGGTGAGTGTATTTGTTTGTTCTTCTGTAACAAAATACCACAGACTGGGTAACTTATAAAGAATAGAAATTTATTTTATCACAGTTCTGAAGGCTGGGAAGCTTAAGATCAAGGTGCCAGCAGTTTAGGCTGTCTGGTGAGGGCTGCTCTCTATTCCAAGATGGCACCTTGTTGCTGTATCCTCTGGAGGGAAGAACACTATACTCATGATGCAAGGCAGAGGGTGAGGCAAACCGAATGGCTGCAGAAGACTCTTTTTTTTTTTTTGAGTTTGAATTTGAGTCTCACTCTGTCACCCAGGCTGGAGTGCAGTGGAACGCTCCCAGCCACCACAACCTCGACCTGCTGGGCTCAGGCGATCCTTCTGCCTCAGCCTTCCAAGTAGCTGGAACTACAGGCATGTGCCACCACCCCTGGCTAATTTTTTGATTTATTGTAGAGAAGAGGTCTCATCAAGTCGCCCGGGCTGGTCTTGAACCCCCGTAATCAGGCACTCCTCTCGTCTCTGCCTCCCAAAGTGCTGGGATTACAGGCTAGAGCCACCGCGCCTGGCCTGAAGCCTTTTTTAAAAGGCCTTAATCCCATTCTTGAAGGAGGAAGCCTCATGGCCTAATTAAAGGCCCCACCTCTTAATTCTATCACACTAGTCAACAGTTCCAACACTGAATTTTAGTGAAGACATATTCAAACCATTGCAGTGAAAAAACTAAATTTGAAAAGATTGAATATAATTTATTAAAATCTTTTAAAAAGTTCTCCCTCCTAATATGTTTAATATTAGGTAAATTCAACATTTTGTTGTCTATGTGGAAGTCATTTCAAAAGAACAGTCAACATTATACCTAATGGTATAATATTAGAAAAATTCTCCCTAAAAACTGGCACATAATAAGAATGCTTGTAATCATTGTAATTATTTCATAATTGGCATGAACTAGAAATAAGAGTTATAACAGTTGGAGAGGAAGAGGCAGTGTATTTTAGATTTCAGGTAAAGTGAGGTGAGCTAGCCTTACTCCTCAGGTTAAGAAACACTCGCGTAATGGGTTCATATGAGTCCTTCATTTTTTTTGTTTGACTTACACTTCTTCTCATTCTTATACTCCTTCCTATTTCTCTTCTCCATTTCCCAACCCTGTACATCCACTCTAATGTATTTATTTTAGATATGTATGGATTCTTGAACATGCATGGTTTGTTTTGTGTTTGATGTGTTTTAAATTTATATAAATTGTATCATGCTTTGGGTTTTACTCGATTTCTTACTATTGAATTTTTAACTTTTAATTTTATAGGGATGGGGTCTTGCTTTGTTGCCCAGGCTGGTCTCAAACTCCTGGCCTAAAGTGACCCTCCCACCTTGGCCTCATGATGTGCTAGAATTACTGGCATTAGCCACCATGCTCAGGCCCTGAATTTGTTCTGTTTTCAGTCTTTTTAAAGTGTATCTGAATTGCTTCATATCAGGGTTGCTCATTATTTCTTACTGTTGCATATTATTTTTATTTTATGTGCACACTACAAGTAACTTAGTGGCAAACACATCATTTACCTTTAAATTCCTATTACCACAAACAGTGTCAGAATGAATATGCTCATGTGTATCCTCATGTGGGCCTGTGAGGGTTCTGTAAGTGATAAACCAAGCCTGAGATTGCTAGGTCATAGGGAATATTTAATTTCACAGCATCCATCCTTTGGTGGTTGATATTCCCACTGACAATGTGTGATGGTCTCTTTCCTTATATGTCTATTAATGCTTGAAATTATGTCACTTTATCATTTTTCTCCGTTTAATTTTTCTATTCTTGTTTAAATTTGCTTTAAATCACATTTCTCTGATGACAAATGAGATTGTTTATCACTATAAATATTTATTAGCTATTCTGGTTTTCCACTTTATGAAAGAATTGATTATAGTATAACTTTCTTTTCTTGTTGAATTTTTTACTTTTTAAAAATTAACTTCTAGGGGTTTCTTAAGCATTTATTCATTTCATATTGGTTTTAGACATTTCAAATATCTTCTCCTAATTTTTCATTTTTTTGGCCACTTTACTCATGTTTCCTTTTACTAAAAATAAATTTTTAATTTTGATTTTGTCAAAGTGTTCTCTTTATGTTTTTGCACTTTGGAATTTTTTTTTGGATACAGGATCTCCAATTTGTTGCCCAGGGAGTGTAGTGGCTATATCATAACTCACTGAAGCCTTGAACTCCTCAAGTGATCTGCCTCAGTCTCCTGAGCAGCTGGGACTACACAAGTGTGCCACCAGGCCTGGTTAATTTTTTGAATTATTATTTATAGAGATGGGTTCACTCTAAGTTGTCCCAGGCTGGTCTTGAACTCCTGGTTTTAAATGAGTCTCCCGCCTTGGCCTCCCCAAGAGTTAGGATTACAAGCTTGAACCACCATGCCCAGACTGAGTCTTCTTTATTAATTCTCTCCTTTTTCACTATTTACAGTGATATAACTATATAATCAGAATATTAAAAAATTAACTAATAAATCTTTATTTAAAACAGTATTTGTATTACTAGATTGGAGCTAAATATATATGAACAAATAGTATATGACAGCAAAAAATATAATGAAGAAATTTAAAAATAGCTGTAAGATATAAAATACATTTAAAAAACCTTAAATGAGTGTGAACTAGTTAAGAACATTGCTAAATATATTGAGCAGGAAAGAATTATGTGTAAATAAACAGTCTATGTTTTTGGATGGAAATATAGAATGTTATAAGAAGAAAACTACACTCAGATTAGTTTGTAGGTTTACTGTATTACGTGTTAAAATCCCCCAAATAGAGCCGGGCTCGGTGGCTCAGCCAGTAATCCCACGCTTCGGGAGGCTGAGGTGAGTGGATTGCCTGAGCCCGCAGGTTCGAGATCCGCCTGGGCAAATTGGCGAGACCTCATCTCTACAATAAATCAAAAATCAGCAGAGCATGGTAGCGCGCGCCTATAATGCCGGCTACTTGGAAGGCTCAGGCGGAAGGATCGCTGGAGCCCAGCAGGTCGAGGCTGCAGTGGCCGGGAGCGGCCACTGCACTCCAGTCTTGATGACAGAGTGAGACTCCAACTCAAAAAAATAAAAAATAAAAAATCCCCCAAATAACTCATGGACTTTGGCATTATTTTATTCATAAGAAAGAGTCCTAAAGATTATTATATCTTACTTCTTTCAAATAGACTTAAACTCTTTGAATTCCGTGTAGGGTTACAAGGATTCTGTATGGGACTGCTGTTTGAGTTCAAGCATTAGAGGAGTTTGCAGGCTGGTGTGCCTCATTCTTTCTAGATTGTGCACGTCTTTACGTGTGTTTAAAATATTTCACTATCAGCAGTCTTTGAATCTACATCTGAATCTTAGAGAGTATGAAATACTGAATTCTGCTTTAGTCTACTTAAAATTAACAATTTGACCGTGTCCAAAAAATATAATCTAATCTAGTGTCAACTTTAGCATCTATTAAAATAATCTGGGGGATTTATAAAACACAGATTGTGGTTCCCAACCCCTGAGTTTCAGGAGGTCTGGGGTAGAGCCAGAGAGTTGGTGTTCTATCAAGGGCCTAGATGACGTTTCTGAGGGCTCAAGGACCATGCTTTGAGAACCACTGGTTTTGCCTCCCAATTCTATCAATTTTTTTTTTTTTTTTTGAGTTGGAGTCTCACTCCAGCACCCATACTGGAGTGCAGTGGCCGCTCCCGGCCACCGCAGCCTCGACCCGCTGGGCTCCGGCGATCCTTCCGCCTCAGCCTTCCGAGTAGCCGGATTACTGGCTACCTCGCCCGGCTGATTTTTGATTTATTGTAGAGATAAGGTCTCGCCAAGTTGCCCAGGTGGGTCTCGAACCCATGGGCTCAGGCAGTCCACTTACCTCCGCCTCCCAAAGCACGGGATTACAGACTGAGCCACCGAGCCTGGCCAATTCTATCTATATTAACAAGGGCAGGAACACAAAGGGCTTGAAGGAAATAGGAAAAATTCCAGGCCAATAATGCAAGATTGTATTTATTTGCAGTCATAAAACAATGGCAAAGGGTAAATTATACAAGACACTCTTTGTCTGAAAACAAAGCTTTTTTTCCAACTAACAATGACAACTTGCATTTGAGAAGTGCCGAGATGGCAACATCGATCATACTTGTTTTCATTTTCAAAGTTTACTATTATTTGTAAATGAATGTCTTCTTCAGTTCTTTCTCCATCATAATTTGTTTAGTGAGGATTGCCGATTTATCAAAAGATAGCTGCCATTTAGAGACATTTAAAGAAATAGTCTCCCCAAAGTTAGTGAATATCATTAAGGCTAAATTTGAAGTAGAATACTTACTCTGAAATTATTTGCACCTATCAAATTGGCAACAACTTTGTAGCTACAGTTAAAATAGAACGAGTATGCTCCAGCGAGAGCTACAATTATAAATCAGACATACAGTGATCATAAGTAGTGCGTTAATATTGCATTGGTTTTAAGAAGAAATACACAAACTGAATATAATTCTTTTACTGAAGCAAAGATTCAAGTGTCACTTTCCCAATCAGACTTTACTCATTTTATTTAAAATCACACGTACTCAAGCACTAGTTCACTGTTGGCCCACCCTATTTAAGTATTTTTTGAGTTTTTTCTGTAGTACTTATCACTTTTTAATATGCTATATAATTTGTTTAGTAATTAAATGTAATGTTTTACCTTACTATGTTTCTCCCATCCACATTACAAGCAGTTCCTGACTTAAGATCATTTAACTTAGGATTTTCCTGCTTCATGATGGTGTGAAAGCTCTACTCATTCATATGCTTCTTGAATTACTGTGGCATTACATCTGGATAAATCCATTGTAAATCAAAAATATCATAAGTCAAAAATGCATTTTCACTGGGCATGGTGGTGCATGTCTGTAATCTCAGCACTTTGGGAGGCTGAGGTGGGAGTATTGCTTGAGTCCAGGAATTCAAGACCAACCTAGGCAACATAGTTGAGACCTCGTCTCTACAAAAAATAAATTTAAAAAATTAACTGGGCATGGTGGTGTGCACCTGTAGTCCCAGATACTTAGGAGACTGAGACAAAAGGATTGCCTGAACCCAGAAGGTTGAGATTGTGGTGTGCTTGAGCCGTGCTAATGCCACTGCCTTCCAGCCTCCCTACTACTCAAAAAAATCTAGGGGTTGGGGTCCGATTAGGCAGAGGGAGAAGTCACACTGCAATACCAGTTCAAAGACAACCTTGGATGACACTATGAGGAGCTCAGGAATAGTCCCTCAGAATTATCCTAGGTTAGACTGAGATGTCCAGGGCTATACACTCCTATGTCACTCAGTCATTGAATATGTGGTGCCCTAAGAAGGAGCATGACCTGGAGGAAAGAGGCTGTCTG
Source organism: Tarsius wallacei (assembly GCA_963574415.1). NCBI lineage: Eukaryota > Metazoa > Chordata > Mammalia > Primates > Tarsiidae > Tarsius > Tarsius wallacei. Next base: position 29,406 of record CAUYQG010123774.1, on the reverse strand, counting down.
TAGCTGAGGGACTGACGGCTGACGACTGTCTACAACCTTCCCTGTAGCCAGAACAAGAAGCTCCTCCTTGAAGGGAAATCTAGGCAGCAACTCCCAGTCCAGCACAAACAGATATTTTGCTTTAGAGTAAAATGCTGTGGGAGAAGGGGAACAACATCCCAGTTCAAGGAGAAAAAGGAATGATACAATTATGACTGTAGAGAAGAACACGTTATCCGTATTTTTTTAATGGATGTTGAACAGTAAATATAGTGTTTAAATTTATTTGGGTACATCTAGAAAGTGATTTAAAATTGCTTTGAAACTATTAATATTTATAGTATGACAAAAGTTGCATTCTTTGCAACTACTTAATGGTATGGTAAATTTTAGATGTCGGTGTAAAATATATGCGAAAGTACATTACTTTTCAAATTTAATGTAGGGACTACATAAGGAAGAAGTGTTGGAAGATCATTGATCTAATTTAACAAGTCACTTTACAGATGAGAATATTGAGACTCAGAGCTGTTATAAGATTTGCATATAATTATATCAATGATGGAAACCAGACCTGTAAAGCACTGATGTTATCTGTCCATTTTTCCTTACCTAGTAGTTGTGATGATCCATTAAGCTATTATTTGTTAAGGCACTTTGAAGAGAGTAGAGCTCTCATCAAGGGAGTCTTAACCTGGGGTGCCAGTAACCTTTCAAATGGCATGTTGCAATGTGCATATTTTAGCCTTTTTCTGGGGGAGCGCATCTACAATTTCATAGCCACTAAGTAGGGGTGGATACAAACAGGTCTTGTTTTATACATCACATGTCTCTAACCCATCTATTTGTATTTCTTTGAGGCTCATGCTTTCCTGAGCTCCTTGCATGTTCTTGCCTTGTCTCTCTCTCTCTCAAAGATGTCAGACAAGTCCTATCAGAGAAACCTCCTTGTGTATCTCTTACCTATATTAAATAATTCCTGATTTCAACAGGGTGATTTAGTGTATGTTAACTATGCACTAACTGAAGATTTCTTTAAACTGGAGCGGGACATGCAAATAAATTGCTCTGGGAAAATTGTGATTGCCAGATACGGGAAAATTTTTAGAGGAAATAAGGTAAGAATCTTCTTTTTCCTTTCTGCCAATATAGAAGTATAGTGGATCTTACATGGTAGAGCCATCTCCTTAAAACTTTCTCCTTTTTTTTAAGTTGGAGTCTCACTCTGTCGCCCAGGCTGGAGTGCAGTGGCACGCTCACGGCCACCCCAGCATTGGCCTGCTGGGCTCAGGCGATCCTTCTGCCTTAGCTTTCCAAGTAGCCAGAACTACAGGCACACTACCATGCCCAGCTAAATTTTTGATTTATTGTAGAGATGAGGTCTTGCCAAGGTGGCCAAGCTGTTCTCAAACCCATGGGCTCAGGCAATCCTCTCACTCCAGCCTCCTAAAGTGCTGGGATTATAGCCTTGAGTAAAACTTTCTGAATACCATGATCCTTTTGTATTCTGTGACTTGCTCAACTTACAAGGTGGACACATTTATCAGCTTATAGGCGAGAATTAAATTAGATCACTGAAATGTGGGCCAGTGTAGACAGTGTGAACAGAGCAAATTTTTCTGTACTTATAAGCTATGCCTGTGGCCTATGAAGAAGCAGTCCTGGGCTTATTGTGAACCTTCCATATCTTTGTTTTAAATATAATCTCCAAAATGTTTACTACATTCAACATTAATAGAAGTTGTTAATTAGATGACAAGAGAAATCAATTACACATAGCCTATTTTAAAATTACTATCACTTGATTTGTGAGTATATATTTGTGTCTGTTGTGGGAAATTAAACTTCAGAAATGTTCCCTTTCAGTCATAGAACAAATAGAAATATGGCTTGTGGTGTCTGCTTGCTTCTTGCTCTTTTAGACTAGTAGAGGAAAACAGCAAGTACTCACTACCACTAATGTAAAAATTTTCCAAATCTGCTGCTGTGAGGGCTGATTTCTTTTTAGAGTTTATGTTAGGAAAAAGAAAAGGCCAGTTCTCTATGATTTGTATGCTTTGTTGCAAGCCTAATGGCAAAGGGTTGAAGATAAAGTTCAACTACTCAATGAAGTGTAACTTTGAAAAGTGATGTTACCAAACCTAGAGGGACCATCTTAAAATCAGAAAAGAAGGACACTGTGTCTTCCAGGTTAAGAATGCGCAGCTGGCAGGGGCCAGGGGAATCATTCTGTACTCGGACCCTGCTGACTACTTTGCTCCTGGTGTGGAGGCCTACCCAGACGGCTGGAATCTTCCTGGAGGTGGTGTCCAGCGTGGGAATGTCTTAAATCTTAATGGTGCAGGGGACCCTCTCACACCAGGTTACCCAGCAAATGGTGAGTGATTAGGCCTCAGTTATCCCTAGACACTTACATTTATTTATTTATTTATTTATTTTGAGTTGGAGACTCATTCTGTTGCCCAGGCTGGAGTACAGTGGCACGCTCACAGCTACCGCAACCTCGACCTGCTGGGCTCAGGTGAGCTTTCCTCCTTAGCCTACCAAGTAGCTGGAACTACAGGCATGTGCCACCACGCCCACTATCTTTTTATTTATTGTAGAGAAGAGGTCTTGCCAAGTTGCCAAGACTGATCTTGAACCCATGGGCTCAGACAATACTCTCACCTCAGCCTCCGAAAGTTCTGGGATTATAGGCGTGAGCCACTGCGCCCGGCCGAAGCTTAACTTTTTTAAGTGACTTTACTAAACAGTTTTCTTTTGACATAATGAAGTGTGTCTTTTTCTAATTCTCTTTGCATTTAAGAATTAATTTCGAACTCTGAAAATTTTGGGTACAGATCCCTTATACCTCATTTGGAACCTTGGAGCCAGATGGGTTTTGGAATTCAGAATTTTTCAGATACTTAAAAAATAATATGGCCTCTATAACATGTATTGCATAACATTCACATAGGGACTGGGACCGAATATAGGAAACAAGCATGTACATATATTTGCATCAGAATATATGATTACTCGCACAAAGGAATAAATTAAGGAATATAGTTAGATTCATGTGTTCAAGTCAAATTTTGTTGTCAAGTGAGTTCACGTAAGATCAGCTTTTGCTGTCAAGTAAATTTCCCCCATATTCATAATTTCACAGTTGTTTGGATTCCCCAATTGTGGGTAGTGTACAGGAGGACAATTCTGTAAATTTGTTAAATGGCACATACAGAATATAGAGTTTTGTTACTATGGAAAGATAATAGAGATAACTTTTAGGGAGTGTTTCCTATATGCTAGCGTTTTACTTGGCATTAACAACCCTATAAGCCAGGTGGTCTTAATAGGGGAGGAAGGTGACCCTAGGAAAAGTGAACAGTCTGCCTGAGAAGTCCACACCTCTCACTGAGAAGATGGGATTCCAATTTCAGGCCGCCTGGCCCCCAGAATCCACAAGTCTGATGCTGAAATATGCCCCTATAAACTATTAACAAAGTGAGCTAACTTACTTTGAATATACTCAACTATCTGATAATGTTACAAAAATCTGTGCTCATTTAGTTTGAGTAGTTTAAAGCTAACAAAATTTGTATAACTTGGGTAAAATAATTTGCCAAAGTATCTTTGGGATTTACATATTTATTCTTCATCCGTCCCCCCCCCCCCCATCAAATTGTAGACTACTCTCTCCTCTAAAGATTTGGTTTTCTTTTGTCTTTGTAAATCTTCTTGGAATACAGCATATTGTCACATGTTTTTAAAAAAAATACATATTTCCCTATAATAAAACATATGACTCTATCTGAATTTGACTTACTCTACCTTTTTATTTCCAAGTTAAAAAAAAATACAGTTTCTTCCAAGAAGCTCCCACACAAGATATCATTATACTATTTCACCTGTAAAAAGAATAAACTTTTGCAGTTACTTAAATTTCTGACTAGATAATTTAAAAACTTGGAGGAAAAAATGGAAAAACAGCTTACATTTTTCTTAATTCTGAAAAAAATGATAGAATGTGTGTTCTTATATTGAGATAGAGATTGCATGTAATCAAATGCATAGATCTTAAAAGTTGCATTCAATAAATTTTGGAAATCACACACATTTATGTCATCTAAAATAAGATATAAGGGCATTTTCATCATTCCAGAAAGTTCTTTTATACCTTTTTCTGGTCAATTTTCATTGTACCCTCTAGAAGCAATCACTTTCTGATATCTAGCATCATGTGTTAGTTTGCTTGGTTTTGAACTTCATATCAATGGAATCAGACAGATTTTTTTTGTGTGCCTTTCAAGTGTAGTGATTTGAGATTTTTCTATGTTATTGTAGTTTGTTCCTTTTAGTTGTTAAGTAACTTTTCATTGTGGGCCAATACTATGAATTGTTTATTCATTATCCAGTTGTCAGAAACCTGGACTGTGTCTAACATTTGGCTAATATAAATGTGACTTTCTTGTGGGCGTATATTTCTATCTTTCTTGAGTAAATACTTAGGAGTGGAATTGCTGTGCTATAGTGCACGTTTCTGTTTGACATTACTTTTCTAATGAGTTATCCTAAGTGATTGTCTAGTTTTGAACTCTCACAAGCAATGTGTGAGAGTTTCAATTACTCTACATTCTCACTAAAATTTGGAATTGTCGGTCTTTTTGAATTATTCTAGTATGTGACTTATAAAGAACCATTTGAATGGAACAGAGTTTTTACTGGAAGTATGCTTAATTTTTTCTTTTCAGATTATGCTTATAGGCGTGAAATTACAGAGGCTGTTGGTCTTCCAAGTATTCCTGTTCACCCAATTGGATATCATGATGCACAGAAACTCCTAGAGTAAGTTTGTAAGAAACAAATGGATAACTGTTTGGGTAATTCTCATTATTGTTAGTTTTCAAGTGTTATGCTTCTATCTTCATTATTTGATACTGAAATTCTCTGAGATGGGTGAAGCATATAATTTACATTTTATAGGATAGTAGTTCTCTTCTGGAGCTTACCATATATATGGGTATCGAGTGTGTGACAGTCATGAAAATGAACCTTTCAGATTGCTAACTGCAGGCAGCATATTTGATCAATTTCTCCAGTCACTGTGCTTCGAAACCCGTCACCCTGTTTTTGTCAAGGCCATGCTTCCCATAGGTGTTGCCAGGCAGTGACTGAGTGTGGTAGGAATACTATGATAGGCCTGTTCCTTGAAGACTCAAGACTCTTCTGATGTGAAACTTTGGCCGAAGGATTCCTTGAGAGCCTGATTCAGATAGATGCTGCACCCAGCACGCCTTTCTTTTCTTCTTCGCTGTCTCCTTTACCCAACATCAGACCTGCGTTGCAATCTGATGGCTGTCTCAGCCTTCCCTAGCTCCATCCTTATTTTCTTCACAGGCCTTTCCCCTAATAAATCTCTTAGTCATGAGTTCCTCTTACTGTCTACAGCTTGGAGAACCCAGAATAACATACTGTGAGGGCAGCTTCCATCCTGTTTGTGTCTGTCTTCTTCTTTTTGTCTGCTTTCATTACGGATTGTTTCCAGATTTGTTACTATTTCCTGGCAGTGAAACTCTTCTGGTTTTCTGCACTGCTTGCTCCCACCCGCACGTCCCTCCTTCTCCATGATTCTTAAGGAGGGCAGAGAATACTGGCTTTTCTGAAAGTGACATTGTTAGAGACCAAAGTGGCAATAGTCCCTTTTATGAATTCAAAGCATTCTTAATTATTTTATTTCAGTATCTAGGAGGAAGCATTTTATGACTAAGTGCAAGACCCTCAATTTTACAGGTGAGGAGACTAATATCTAGAGAATTGGAGGGATCTGTTCAATTAAAGGCAGATAAAGAAAGAATCCTCATCTTTTTTATTTTTCTTTTGATCGCTTAGCTTTACCATACCGGTTGAGATTCAGAACAGGCACAACTTTTGAGAGCACTGTGGCCTATTCATTTGCCTGAAAATATTTATAAATAAAGTCTAAATATTCATGGTACTTAAAAGATGAAAGTGATTGTAGCATTACTTATCATAGTGGAAAACTGTGAACAACACAAATCTTCAACAATTGATGAGTAGGCAAATGCATTACTGGCTATAGGAGTAAAAGAGGCCATTAAAAGGTATGTTGTACAAGAATACTCAGTGATATGGAAACATGGTTGTTATTCACTATTAAATGGGAAAAAAATTAAAACAGTATAATCTCAGTTATATAAGAGCTTTTTTTTTTTTTTGAGACCAAGTCTTATTCTGTCACCCCGACTGGAGTGCAGTGGCACACTCATGGCTAACGCAGCCTCAACCTGCTGGGCTCAAGCAATTCTTCTGCTGCAGCCTCTCAAATAACTGGGACTACAGGCATACACCACCATGCCCAGCTCATTTATTGATTTATCGTAGAGACAAGTTGCCCTGGTTGGTCTCGAACCCTTGGCTTAGGTAGTCTTCTTGCCTCTGCCTCCCAAAGTACTGGGATTACAGTGAAAATTATAGGCTGGGAGCGGTGGCTTATGTCTGTAATCCCAGCACCTTGGGAGGCCGAGGCAGGAGGATTGCCTGAGCCCAGAAGTTTGAGACCAGCCAGGGCAACATAGTGAGATCTTGTCTTTACAAAAAATTAAAAAATAGCTGGGTGTGGTGATGTGTGCCTGTAGTCCCAGCCACTTGAGAAGCTGAGGTGGAAGTATCGCCTGAACCCAGCAGGTTGAGGTTGCCTTGAGCTGTAATCAAGCCACTGCACTCCAGCCTGGGTGAGAGTGAGACCCTGACTCAAAAAAAGAAAAGAAAAATTGCAAATGCAATTTAATTTTAATTATTTTAAGTTAGCTTCTGTAAGTCATTTTGTAAATGCAATGACTATCAAAATAACTTTAATGAAAAATTGCATTTGGCATTTAAAAATACTGTAATTAAAAATAGGATGCTTTCTTTTTCTCCACTTATACTTTGTAAGGCATAATGACACATTTTACATTACTGGAATTTAGTCTTTAAAAATATTTTTAGAAGAACGTATGGTTTGTTCATAAATTTCACTGTGAAAATGGACTCCCTGCGCACACATACCTGGGAGTGTGTAGCTGTCCTGATAGTTAATAGTGTTTCTTTTAAGTGTCCAGCAGTCTAACATTATGTATTAATCGGAAAAGATAGCATTCCTCAAGCCTGTAATCCCAGCACTTTAGGAGGCTGAGGTGAGAGGATTGCCTAAGCCCAGGGGTTTGAGACCAATCTGGTGAACTTGGTGAGACCTCGTCTCTACAGTAAATAAAAAAAATTAGCTGGGTGTAGTGGCACGTGCCTGTAGTTCCAGCTACTTGGAAGGCTGAGGTGGAAGGATCCCCTGAGTCCAACAGGTCGAGGCTGCGGTGGCCATGAGCATGCCACTGCACTCCAACTTGGGTGACAGAGTGAGATTCCAACTTAAAAAAAAAAAAAAAAAATTCAGCTCTCAGGTTGAAAATAAAAGCAAATTTAAAATACATTTTAATTATTTTAGAATAAAATTTCAAGTTCTAAAATAATGTTTTGGATAAAACTTAGAAAAATTTAAAAATTCAAAAATATTTTTGTAAAAGAAGACAAAAATTATATCTACTCTTTTGCTTTTGTACTTCTGCATAGATATGAGAAAAATCGGGGGTCTAAAATTGCAATTTATTGGGCAGTAAGGATGATACAACTTGTAGCTGGCAAAATCTCAGTAGAAGTCCTGAGAACAAACTGAGCTAGCCTTTGAAAGCACATGTGTTCGTATCCTAAACCTACAATTTAAAAATATTCTGCAAAACGCAAGAACACACAAACACATATCTCATTAACTATCAAAGCAATGGCATCACCACAGTCATGTGACTTCAGGGGAACCCCTTATATATTCATGAGATAATAAGAGTGAAAAGAGAAATGATGTCTTGGTAACACAGTGAAAATAATTTTGACATCATGGACGCTCTAAAGAAACTGCTGATTCTTTGAGAGCTGCTAAATGAGAGGAAACTGAACAAGGCTCAAAGGAAAGAAGAAAAGATGGACTATTTAATAGGCCCTGTTTTTGATTTTTTTTTTGTTTGTTTGTTTGTTTTTGAGTTGGAGTCTCACTCTGTCACCCAAACTGGAGTGCAGGGGCCGCTCCCGGCCACCACAGCCTCGACCTGCCGGGCTCTGGCGATCCTTCCGCCTCAGCCTTCCAAGGAGCTAGAACTACAGGCGCGCACTACCACGCCCAGCTAATTTTTGATTTATTGTAGAGATGAGGTCTCGCCAAGTTGCCCAGGTGGGTCTCGAACCCGCGGGCTCAGGCAATCCACTCACCTCAGCCTCCCAAAGGCGTGGAATGACAGGCTGAGCCACTGAGCCTGGCTCTGTTTTTGATTTTTAAGGAAGAGAGATAAGGGGTGAGGATGTGTGAGGGTTTTGCATTGTCAGGCCTAGTTTGTCTGTGTTGGCAAGCAGAGAGAAATTTGTGAACAGCAGCCCTACTCAGGAATAAAGGATGTATTTGGTTGGAGTATATCTTTTTTGTGTGTGTGATTTGAAGTCGACTCTGTCGCCAAAGATTGCTGGCTTGGGTACAAGTCTGATGGAAAGTTGAGGACACCTAATAGTTATCAGTCAGCATGAAATTTTTAAAGGGTGAAAGGGAAAAAGCACAGAAAAGAAAATTGCATTAGGAAGGATTACTTTCTCCTTCCCGAAGCTCCACAACTGTGGTTCTTTACTTTTTCAAATCATGTATAAGAAAAGCGAATATTTGTTTTTTTATCACTATTATTCCATTAGAGTTTCTGACTCTCATTCCCACACACCCATTTCCTTGCTTAGGATTTTCTTGCTACATGAGAAAGGATCTGGGCTGATCCAGAGTTCAGCAAGGTGAAGGACTGGGTGTTCAGGGGCGATGATATCATCTGGAAAGGAATGGCATTGTTTGGAAAGAGTAGGTACCTTTCTGACTGATTACCCCCCCATCAAATCCTAACTGGCGTATTGGCGACTCTCACCTGTCTTATGCTTCTTCCTATTTTGCCCCTCTATTCCATTAGAGTATTTAAGACAAATTGAAAACAAAACCCAAAACATAAACAACCATAAAACTCTACAGCAACACAATTCATTAAAAATTTCTGTGAAAGGCCTAACATCTTGGATCTACAAGGAGCCAGTTAACTTTAAAGGTAGAATAAAGGCTTTTTCAGTTCACATAGCCCCCACATTTTACTTTTCAAATGCCTTTTTCAGAAGCCTAGTAAAGTCTGCTTCAGAGTAGAGGATGACCAGTTTGTCTGGCTTTGCCCACACATTCTCAGTTTTGGCATTGAAAGGCCTGCATGTCTGGAATACCCTCTATCTTAGAGAAATCAAGACCAAGGTTACCCTACTCTAGACTGGCCAAGACTTAAAAGGATCAAACTGATTCTCAAGTGGTCTAACTGCTCACCCCAGCAAACTCTAACATTTTTTAAAAGACAAAAAAGTTAAGCACTGAAAAATGTAAAATCTCACAATGGTCAATAAATAATAATGAACATGAAAGAAGCAGGAAAATGTGATTGCCAGGGGGAAAAAAGTCAATAAAAAAAAAACCATAAATGACTAAGATGAAATTTGTTTAAAACAAAGCACCTGCTGGGCTTGGTGGCTCAGCCTGTAATCCCGCACCTTGGGAGGCTGAGGTGAGTGGATTGCCTGAGCCCACGAGTTAGAGACCCGCCTGGGCAACTTGGTGAGACTCATCTCTACAATAAATGAAAAAATTAGCCAGGTGTGGTAGCGCGCACCTGTAGTTCCAGCTACTTGGAAGGCTGAGGTGGAAAGATCACGGGAGCCCAGCAGGTCGAGGCTGCGGTAGCCGGGAGCGGCCACTGCACTCCAGTCTGGGCGACAGAGTGGGACTCCAACTCAAAAAAATAAAAAATAAAATAAAATAAAACAAAACAAAACACCTTTTATAAGTATTTCCAATAGGTTGAGAATTTAAAGAAAAATATTTAAAAATTATGAAAAAGATAAATATGGAAACAAAAACCAAGTTGGATTTTTAGAGATAAAAAATGTAAGATCTGGAATGAATAGTTCATGCAATTAGTTTATTAGACACTTCAGAAAGACATATCAGTGAATATGAAACCATGCCACAGAGGCTACCCAAAGTCTTAAATATTTATTGCAGTCTCCTCTTTGGTGTTTCTGGGAGCCCAGGAACATCATTAAGAAGACAACATATCATCTGAAGAGAAACCAGAGGATAAATAGGTTAGGGGGAGAGAGATATATATATGAAAGAAAAAAATCTTCAGAGTCATTCATTGCAATTGGGGTAGGAAGAGCCTTTGTGAAACAGGACATCTGGAAAGCACATTGGGGACCGTTGAGCACTGTCAGTGAGACTGGCACTAGGCAGAACTTCCTGTTTCAAGTCAGGAAGTCAATATATTCTGATGTAGCGATCACATGGAGAAACCACATAGAGATGCTACATGGAGAGAAAAAATATATACTACATAAAGGTGATGAGAAGCCATCCTCGAGATGAATCCAGCCTCAGCTGCCATTTGATCACAACTGCATCGGACATCCCAGGCCAGAGCTACAGAAGAACTGCCCAGCTGAGCCCAACCAACTCATATAACTGTGAGAGATAATGAAATAGTTATTATGGTAAGTCATTTTAAAGATTGTGGAAATGTATAGACCAACAGAAACTTTCTGACTTTTTTGGTAAAATACAGACAGCCACAGCTTATAACTATTTGTCACTGAAACATGTGACCTTCATATTCAGCCTTACTTTCTAGCTCTCAATCCAACTGACCCTGAGTTTCTACTGAAGTTAATGTATCCTATTTCCCAAAACCTTCTCTCCAAAATACGCTTCCCAACTCTTTAATAACCATATAACTTATTCCAGTGTTTCCAACAACATCATTTTAAACACTATTTCCAAAAACAAAGAGTGTGTGTTGACCTAAGTGTAGAAGAAGGAACAAATGATATTGTTTTATGATTGGGAAGCAGGAAGAATAAACCCCAAGGCTGGGGACATATAGAATGCTCCTGACAGAAGACTGCAACCAGGTGACTTGGAGTATGAGCTGCTTAGTCCTTGAGTATAGAATGAAAACTTGTAGTATAGCTTCTCTATATTTCAGTTATATATTGAGTTATGTTGACTTCTGGAAGCCTAACCACCATTTTTAGCATGTTTTCATGGGAAAATGTGTTTCACATTAATCTACTAATGACACTTCCCACTGAGAAAGCTCCCATTTGTAACATCACAGAGCCCAGTCATTCATCAACCAGATTGCAAAAAGTTCACTCCCATAGATAACCAGTTTTTCATAAATCAGGGTTAAATAAGACTGATAAAGACGGCTCATAACTCTTCCACATATCTTTTCCTCCTTAGTTCCTTCTCGTTGCTGCTGTTGTAATATATTGCTATTGCTTTTCTCACTCATGGTTTATCTTCTTGTCTAGATTATAAGCACAGTGATGGCCAAGGGCCACAACTCATACTCCTCTGGGTGCTTTGAGGACAGTGTCTGACATCTCATAGGCTGTCTTCACACTCAAAGTTTCATTTGTTTTGTTCATTTCACCTGTTTATATCATATAGTGGTAGTGATATAAAACCAAAATACCTTGTGATTTTCCCTCAAAGTGCTTAGGCATGTATGTCATATGCCAAATTCAGCTCACTTCTGCATGAGCCAACATGCAATGTAGTCTTAATAAAGGCAAGGAAAACAGTGTTGCCCAATCTCCAGACCTTTCCTTGCCATAAACCAAGAAACCTGGAGCCACTTTTGACCCACATTGCAGAGAAGGGATTAGAGTCCTTTTATAGCCCAGAACAGTATTAACACCAAATAAACCATAAAAGAAGGTAGTGGTAAGTTTGGAAACTTCAGCAATTAGCTGGCAAACTCTGGGAGATATCTAAAGTGAGGAGTGAGTAACAATTACTGTGATCTTCTAGGACAGGTTTTGGGGGTCTCCCATTTCAATAACTTAAATAGGTTAGGGTGAGAGAGGTAAGTATGCAAAGAGAAAGTCTTCAGAGTTAATGTTGCTATTGGGGCAGGAAGAGCCTTTGTGAATTAGGGCATCTGGGAAGCCCACTGGGGACCACTGTCCACTGTCAGTGAGATTGGCATTGGGCAGAACTTCCTGTTTCAAAAGTTTTGCAGGGAAGGGACTTGGTGAGAAAAATGGAGCTAGCACCATATCTTCTCGTTTATGTGTTTTCACCTTTGATTTGTTTTTTTTTTAGTGCTCAGCAAGTTATGCTTACCTGTGCTTTGTTCATTGCTTCTTCTCCTCTCAATCCTGTTTATGTTTTTATTTGATCCACTGAGAACTCAGCACTACATTTGTTCCACACTAATCGTAGTTGCCATCTATTGATTATGATACTGCGGATAAGGCAAGGAAGAATGATCTAGCAGAGACATTAGAGGGTGAAGATGCCAAGAACAGAGGATAAGGAGCCTGATAATCACATTTTTTGAGACATTTATCTGAAGGCATCTGAAGAGATCTATAATTTTGTAGCATCCTAGTTATTTAAGAAAATGCTCTATTTGTTAAAAACCTCATATGTAAAAACCAAAAGCAGCACAGGATCACTGAACAAAAAGTTGTTTACTGTGAACACATAAAAGCAAGGCTAAGATAGAGTTATACACCAATAATGAAGAATAAGAGCAATGAAATATTTGTAAAAGGTGTCATAGATGTGAAATGACAATGGAGTGATCCAATGTCCACTCACTGAGTGAAGGAAAGGCAGGTTATGGCAGAGGATACTCTCCAAATTGCATTTATAATGTTTACAAAAACACAATGGATAGTTACAATGATGAAGTATTAACATTATTTATATGTGAGTTGGGAACATTTTGACAATTTATATTCTAAACACATCTAGGGAGTTGCCAAGAATAGAACTTCTATCTCAAGTCTTGAGTATTATGAAAGAATTACTTAAAGTTGAATTGCTACTAGAATTTATCATATTTGCATTACATATTTTTTCATTCATAAAAGATTCTATATGAGAGACACTGACTCTCAACACTGCAAAAAATATATATACTCTTTCCAGAATTTACTTCACTACTCTTTACTCATCTGTCACCACCACCCTGTTTCCTCTCTTGCTCATGTATGAATTTACTGAGATGGGAATGTCAAATTGATTAGACATGTCTCCAAGTCACTTGGAAAACAAAGAATGGCTCAGAGCACTGCTGGAAGAGGAGCTAAGATAATCGCAAATCACCCAGTGGCACAAGATCAATACTGTAACCAAAGTACATACTTCTGCAGGAGCACAGATGAGGAAGAGATGGACTACAGGTGATGGGGTATGGAGGATAAGGTGGGCTGAAGGTGCACAGGGCACTTTCACTGACCCTTGACCACCTAGGGTGATATCATAGGTGAGTTTCAGCTCATCAAAATAGTAATCATTAATTTATGAATGAAACTATATATAACCTATTTGGGTAAGAGAAAAGCAGTGGAAAATATTAAAATTTTCCTCAACATTTAAAGAATTCTCAAGTAAATGTGGATGAATATTTGGTTTGAGGTCCTCCAAAGGGAGAAAAATAACAAGATGTACCAAAGGAAAATGTCAAGGAAGCAAAACTGAGCCCTAGAAAACAAATTTATTTCTAACAACTTAAAATCAAATAAAATGTTGTTTAAAAAGTCCATCTTTTCCTTCACAAATCAACATAAAGTCAACAGATCAATATAAAAAGTATATTCTCCAAATAAATAGTCACTTTACCTCACCCACATAATTTCTGGAAAACATAAATGTAGAATGTATTTTTGTAAAAATGTTGATTATAAATGTTAAAGACAAATATCCCAACAAAATATAGAATATTTTGCAGTGGTTCTCTCAACCCCCTTCCTCCTTTCTCCCCTCAACAAGCAAGTGAGTATTATAGAAGAAAAACTCAGCCAAGAGTTATTTTTATAAGCTTGATCAGTTATATGATCCCACAACAAAATAATAAGAGAAAAACATAATTCAGATGAGTAGCAAACATGCCATCCACCACTTTGATGACAAATTCAGTATAACTATATTAAGCAACATGAAAGAGTTTAAAGAAAGAATCTGACAACACATTTTGATATCCTTGCTGACACATTCTTCAGAACTCCCTAATGACCTATTTTTCCATAACCGGGTTAAGTATCATCGACAGGTGTATTTCATAAGTATGGTAAAGGCATTGAGATTTACAAAAAACACAGTGAATCTTATTCGTTATGTCACAGTAGAGCTGTGATATATTCCAAGGGCAGACACTCACTCTAATCTTTTAAAACAAAGGGACAGACTCATTCATCCAACTAATCAATATGAATTCCCTGGTCCAGAAAAGACGTATAAATCAGCAGCTGCTCCATGGTCAGTTTTCTCCTCTACCCCTCCTCTAGCTAAAGGAACAGGGAAACGGGGGCATGTGTCAGCAGGAAAATGACTCAGGTTTGTATATCGACAGACATTGCCATTGGGCCGCAAATTCTCCATGGCAGCTGTGCTCAGATCAATGTTGCTGAAGGTAAGGAAGAGGAATTTGTTAGGTTGGTGTATTTATTACTTTTTGCCAGATCATAGACTGGCATATTGCAGAAGATGTTGTTGTTTGTTAGGGAATGTGGGAGAAAAAAATCATGCCAAATTTGCCCTGTCCATCTAGCAAGATGCACATACACTTAAAGGAATTATTTGACTTGCCCTTTTTTCTAACTGTTTAAAGGTGACCAATCACTGTATTTTTTGATGAGCACCAAATAGGTGTCAGACACAGTTCTAAGCTGCTGATTTCTTCCCCATTATAACTCTCCCTGGTCCATCAGAGGCAGTAAATGACTTCGTGACTTTGTTATGGCAACTTTGCTGAAGAGCAGAGTTTGGTTTAACACTCTGCCTCCCTCCCTCTTCTCTCCTCTGTGTGTGTACACATACTCATATATCCCATGTCCTCAGCAGCCTAGCTGCTTCTGAGTCATAGCACTGACCCATGGGATATATTTGAAAATACAATCATTTCCTTGTCCAGCTCACCAGCCCATAAGTTTTTAAAATGCAGGAATAGATTATGGAGTACTGTCAGCCTTTAGGGATTGCCTCAGCTGTAGAGCTGCTTCACCCAAGGTCATACCCCTTCCCTGGGTGGCCTATATGGAATAGCTGACAGGTGCAGGAGTTTAATGTTCTGATCTTCCAGGTGCAACTTGGGACAGTTCTGAATGGCCATCCTAGCCCAGAGCTCTCCAGGGATTCAGGTTAGCATGTTGAGCCTGAACTATAACTCAACATCTCCAACTTCTAATTTTTCTCTTCCTTCAACATGTGTTGATCCCAATGTCACTCCTTATTAAGCATCCTCTATACCAAACTCTGTTTCAACATCTACTTTCCAAAAAAACTCTATTTGAGACCACCCCTGTATTCATCCCACTGAAGTCTCTAACCAGTGATGTATTGGAAAATGTTGGCCAGCAGCTCTTAGGCAGGAAAGCTCTGATCTGTAGCATCTGCCAGTTTCTGTGGTATAAATACATCCACCATGGCCAATATCCAGCTACTAATGGTTTATCAACCAGCTCACAAAATTCCTGAAAAGTGAACTATCGCTTCTCACAAATGAACCAGCTTCTTTTATAAGATAGTAACTCACTTTGTAAGACAGTACCTCACTGTCTTCAGTCTATGGTAAATACATAAAGTTTTGTCAAATTATTAAGTGACTAGCTCTTCACACTTAGTGTCAAGATGCTCATGACAATCTTGTGATATTATATCTCCCCTTTTACAAATAAGGAAATGAGATTTCCAAAACCAAGTAAGTTTTACTTGCCCCATTGGTTTGTCTGCACCACCCCACCAGGAGTAGGCAAAGACATAAAGTTCTGAAATATGTTAGGATCCATTTACTCATACAACTGTCTATTAATTCATGTAATTACTAATGACTGTTGATCTTTTGGTCTGAGCCTTGAAAGATGACTAGGATTTAACTCAGCTGATAATGGGGCAAGTGCTCCAAAGTCATAGTAGTAAGAGACTGGTAGGGGTTAAAAAAAAAAAAAGTTGCTGTTAAGACGAGCACATGGAATGCATATGGGACTCTAGAGGAATCTGAACCCTGGGAAAGAGATAATGGCCAGGCCTAGACACCTGTCTTTCCACTAATTATCTTGGATCAACATTTAGCCATTGGATTGTGTTGGACTTGTATGTATAAGTATGCAGGTGGTTGATCATCCATCTGTTATTTCAAGGGTACAGAAAATGCTTATTACCTTAGATTAACTTCCCCATAACACAAAAATTTCAACATTAAGAAAAGGAAGATAAGAAAATGACATGGATACACACTTGATGCAATGTATATATTCCTTCAGATTATAACTCATGATGTCAGTGGGTCATCAAAACAACTTGGTAAATGTTAACCAGCATTTTTCAATAAATAACATAAAACATCAGAATGCATCAAATAATATAAATATTAATATTATGAAGACTTCATTTTATTTGTATATATTTACATGCACATACACAAATGTATGTATTCACACACAGTAAAATGTACTAAGAGACACAAAGACATTGGTCATGGAATTTATTTATATCAAGTTTATTTCTATCTTTACTCTTTAATCACATTATAACCCAGAGTTAAAAACCTGTCTATGTGAATACTGAGGATCCTCATCAGCTTTAGTTTAAAAGTTTGTTTTCAAGATTAAAGAAAACTCACACAGAGCTTGGAATTGAGTCAGTAGTTAGTAAATGGTCATGATTTGGGGGAATCATCCATTATGTGAGAAAAACTTGCCTTTTATGTTTCAGAATTCTTAGTAGATAAAGACAGTGCTGAAATCTACCTCCTACTAAATAGCAAGCACGAGCTGGAAAACTAACAACTTAATTCTGTCCTTGTCTTAATAACTACTCTAGAGATTAAAACAATATTTTTCTTCTCAAAATCCTGGTCAATCTAAGGGTTTGTCATCAAATGCAAAAAAATGCTTGTTAACACTGAAAACTAAATAAATGAACCAGTAAAAGTTAACCAATACCAAATACTCCTTAATTATGTACAGAAAGAAGACCAAACAATTTGCAAAGAGGTGATTTTGGGGAAATGACAAATGAGAGTGCAGTCTTGGTAAATGGATATTAAGGCACTGTTTGATAAAGTGATTGCTTACTAAACTCCTCCCCAAATATCTTGGGAAATGAAAGGGAAATTGACTTATAGGGAGAGGTCTACACCTGGACACTCAAAAGGGTTACGCTGGGAGGAAAGAGAAAGAACATTATGACAAACTGTGCCTGGGAGGTGAGCATTAGAAATTATTAGAATGACAAGAAGACAGTTCACTTGAGTTGCCATAATGAGGAGTGTTGTCCACAGACACTAGTTCAGGTTGTAATACAACCCATCTAAGTGATGTCTCCCAACTTGTACAGAATTTGCCCCTCACCTCCATCTCTTCTCAACCATCTACCTAAAAAAAAAAAAAAGGAAGGAGGAGGAAGAGGAAGAGGAGGAGGAAAAAGTAGACAGAAGAAACCTTCTGTTTCTACCGTCATGATTACAGAGAAAAAGAATAAATGTGCAGATATCCTCACTGTGGATTTAGGGCAAGTTTTCTGTGAATGCTGTTTCTAAATACTGATAACTATGTCACTCATAGGTGATTTAAGAGGGGTACCTGATTCTAAACCAGGGGAAGGTGAGGACCAGTGGGAGGCCCAAACTTCACCTGCAAGTAGGCCACTTATGTACCTAATCCTGACTTGTACCCCACATCATTAAAATAGAATAAAGAAATATATACATATGACTAGAAGAAAAAAAGAATTCTAAATTTCAAAACAAAAGAAGTTTCGACTTTGGAAGCTCACTTTTTGTTCTATGTCTGAAAGCTAAGAAAAATCAAACCTCAATCAGAGAGAGTGAGAATTAGAAATGTTTAGGATTATGTCACCAAGGAATATTTTTAAAGTTTAGAAATCTGAAATACTATTTAAAGTTTAGGATTTTTTTGAAATATTAGAAAATCAGAAAAAAATTTAAAAATCAAAAATGTGAAAATTTTAGAAAGTGTAGAAACCTTTGATGTAGAAGAGAAGAAATGCATAATAGACACACAATCTCTGACAACAAATTGTAGTTAAAGAAATATTAAGTACAAAATTTGGTAAAGTTTGCTTTGAAGGAACAAAATATATATCAGAAAAAAAATTTTAGGTGTTTTCTCATCCCTTAACTGCCACTGGGTTCATCTTTCATAAACCAAAGGAAAAATTTTATGGGAATTTTTCATGGCAAAATGACAGAACAAGGTATACTTGTCTAGGGACTGACCCCATGTAGCATTTTTCAGTACAAATTGAAACACTTGGGTGATGGATCATTTCACCAGGGAGGAATTAAATAATCCTTGCCTTTAAATGTATTCTCTGGGATCTCATGGGGAGAGCATTACATGTGGGGGCAGCTCTAATTACAAGAAATAATTGCAGGTGAACACAAGGCAGTTCCCCACCTCACATGATAAATTACACTGAGACAAGGACACCCTATGTGAAATGCTAATGCCTTTATCTCCACAACATTGCAAGGAAATGTCAAGTCCAAAAAAAAATAACATAAAATAAAAACTCAAGAAAAATCACATTTGACAAATACCTACTAACAAGAACTAATTATTGCATTTGTAATTTGTTGTGGGGTTGTAATCAGTAAGCATGTACCATAGATTTAGTACCTACAGATATATTTATTTACTAATAGTAAGTAAAAGTCTCAAAGATCAGAGAGTGAATCAGTTGCAGTGGAACAGGATAGGGAAGGTATCTTTCCTAAATGCTGTGTAACTTGAGGACATATTCCAGATCTGAATCTTACTGGCAAAATTCGTAATCTATAATTTCTTGTGACAGATGAATGTTCGTTGCTAGTAATCTCTAATTCAGTGAGCCTTTAAGCCAACTTGGAATCACCTGATACTAGATTCCACCTTCAAAGATTATGTTTTAACTGTTCTGAGGAGTGGCCTGGGAATCAGGATTTTTTAAAGTTGTCTAGGTTACTTTGATGAACAGCCAAGGTTTGAGAACGACTGCTTTATAGTCACATAAGACATAGCTGCTTCATCATCTCTCTTAAAACCTCATTGATTCAGTTACCACGTGAACTTTTGAAATTGTCTTTAAACTACATGAGAAAATTACCCATCAGATTTAGTAATTAGTAAACTTGGTAATGTTTTCAGTGCAATGGTGGGGGTGGAAGTCAGAAGACAATGGGTAATAAGGAGATTTTCTCCAAACTTTCTTGTTGCATACATTTGCAAACATATCCAAAGGCAAAAATTCAGGTCTTATGAAAGTCAGAATGTATACAATTTGGGGATCTCTCTTTAAGAAAAAAGCAAAAAATGTCAGAATTATATTAGAATATAACTCATTATTAATGAGGGAACCAGCAAGAAGTTATAATCTGTTCAAAGAATTCTGAGAAGACACACATATCTAGGCAATCAGGAATACTAAAATAGATTTACAAATAGATGTAAAACAGGTGAACAGTCACAAAGTAACAATCAAGTATATGGTATCAGACAAAATTTATTCACATTTTTATGGACAATAATCATTTACATTACCATCAGCTTTTTACAACCTACAGAGTTGTAAAACAGCTCAAAGCCAATGAAAGGCACAACTAACCTGGAATAGTACACTAGAAAGAATATCCATTTATCATTTTTGCTAATTTCAGGTCTTTCTCATTTTTTACTAGCAGTCTTCCTCCCGCAGTCATAATAACTCCGAGATTATTCTTGATCACAGAAAAAGGCAGGTCTCATTAGGATTGGCCTACAAGCTCACTACATTTTAATTGCCTCTTTCCTTGTCCATCACCTGCATTAAAATGTCACTTCCCAAGGAAAGAAACCAAACTAGTCTTTGTCTTAAATATTCTTGTTCCAATAAATTAATGTTTTTCCTTGAATGATAATATTTGGGTCAAGTAAAGTCATCGTAGTGTGTTTTTCCCCACAAGAATAATATCTGTGAACTGCAGATGCTAATATTTCTTTTCTAAGCATGTCTTTATCTTGAAAATGAGTTCTTCAGTATTAGGGAGTAATGACCCAGTTTGCTGTATTGTTTAGTATCACTGTGCTCAAACACTAAAGAGCATATAACAAATCTGGCATGCCCACTGAAAGTTAGAAACATCACCCTTACAACTGGATCCAATTTTATCATCTGTTCCAAAGGAATTTCAACTGTATTAATACCATTGTTTATAAAACCTATTAGCAGTTTCCTACTTCTGTCTATAAAGATATAGATATAAAGACCCAATTGAAGGTTCCTCACTGTGTTTCTAGAAAAGATTTAATCTACAGATGGTTTCAATATCTTTAAAAACCATTGTTATATGCAATTATACTAAAAAAAACGCTGAAAAACTTTTAATTACTTAACTAAAGGAATACAGTTTTGGAAAAGGTAATTTATTAATTACTTGTCTTGTCATACAGTTATTCTTAAATTACCATTTTGAAAACTGCTTCCAAGTGGAAAAAAATGTTATTTATTAAAATGAAATGTAACATTAAAGTTTTATACCTGCTTAAAAATACATAATCATTAAAACAAGGCTTGAACAGTAATGATGCATATTGAAAAGGCTTGGATTATAGGACACATTTTCTATTTTTGACATTTCCTTTGTGTTGTTACATCAATGACATTTTCTTAAAAAGAAAGAAAGGAAGAAAGAAATGGTGTTCTATAAAAGTCTCCTCAGTAGCCTGTGATTTGGATACTTGTAATAGAGTAAAGTAAAGGGTTTCATTATGCTTTGTTTTGCTAACAGACATCTGATGTCCTTCTCCTGGTGTGATTTTCATTATAGTTATTTTCAAAGTGCTTGAATTGAGATTAGTTACTTGTAAGAGTCTTCTTGTTCTTTTAGTTACTAACACAATTTTTATGTGCCCTGAAACACAGAATTTATCACAGAATTTATGATGAGTTCTTTAAAGTCTGGGCCACCATAACCTTCAAAATCCCCAGAGAGGAAAACCTAGATTTGAATGATCCCACCATTCAAACAAGGGGTTTCAGATTCATCATCAGCCCTTCAAGCCTATTTCTTTCCGAGTGTATAGGGCTTAAATAGCTTGATGTGACTTGATACTGCTTTATTATGAGAGTGAGATCACTAGAATTAAAATCTTGCCCAGTTGATTCCTAGAAGTTGGCAGGGGCTAGAAAACGAGCTCTTGGGCAGTACTCTATTCTTATTAAAATCAGTGTAATGAAAAATATCTCACTGGTTAAATGACATTTTATAGCAAAAGGAATACCCCAAAACATATTTATATTCTGTGAGATGTAGAAATACCCATTGTCAACTTCCACAACTCATTCTGTGAGAAGCAAGTGCATATCATGCAATGAACAATAGTTCACATTTATAAGTTTCCTTGATGGTGTTTTCTCATTTGCCTCTTTTTATGTTCCATATTACAAATTAAACCAGGCTTTTTTGTCTGTCTGAATGAAGGGGCCTGCATGCAGGAGTGCTTTGTGATCTATTTTCCATACTTCTGTGTATGCAATTAATGTCAACATAAAATATGATATCAGTTGGAGGAGACTCATACTTTGGGAGGTGTTGTATTTGCCCCTGAGAGGTGGATGGATTTTCTCAAGCAAAATTTGATATGGAGACAAACAGTGCCACACAGTTACCAAGAGGGCATGGACAAGTTTGTTGCTTACAAATTGAAGTTCTTTGTGGAGATCTTAATGGACTGCCAAACAAGTCTAAGAATACTTTGAGTATGCAGAGACAAGTGGCTGGCTTCAGGTTTTAAGTTGTGACAGGGTGGGGCTGGGGCAAGGGTTTCTATATATGATTTGGGACTTGCATTGCTTGTATTTTTGATGGATGCCAAAGGAAGAAAACTTGGACTCTCCGTCATCTTTCCAGATGTGGGGCAGAAAGGGAAGGAGAAGGAGTGATAAGAATTAAGAGAAGTCAACTGTTAAACATCAAATATGGAATCAAATTCTGTATAATAGGAGGATAAAGGGCTGAGTGCAGTGGCTAAGGCCTATAATCCCAACACTTTGGGAGGCAGAGGCAGGAGTATGACTTGTGGTGAGGAGTTTGAGACCAGCCTGGGCAACATAGTGAGATCCCATCTCTACAAAAAAAAAAAAACTAATAATTTTTAAAAAGTAAAATTAAAATGAGGAGATAAAGAAGTAGGAAATTAAAATAAGTGTATATTTCATTCTTTCCCTTAAAAATTCTTGCCCTTCTCCCACAAATTATAAATTGAAATTTACAACCTGGTATAGAAGTAAACCAATATTTGTAATTCATATTTATATATGAATGAGCAGATGAGAGGAATGGATGAGGAGGACTGAAGAAGGTGAGACTACAACCATGCTGTGAAGAAGAATTGAATGTCAGCGAGGAAGATAAGGCATTCATGGCTAAGGAAATAGAATACGCAATGGCATGGAAAGAAGAATATGGTCCAATGGAAAAACTTTCAAGAAATCAGGCATGACTCTAGTATAAAAGAATTCTGAGAAATGAGCATGGCCGCTTCCACCTAGAGTAGGTCAGAAACCATCTTGAATACAATGTCTTAAAAAGAAATGTGCCATTAAAGCACTTTTAGATAAAAAGCAACAAGATGATATGTGCATTTCAGATAAAACACCTGGCAGCCGACTGAGGGATGGATGGGATGAAAACCAGACTAGAAGCAAGAACACTTATGGGAGGATTTTTGCATTGAATCAAGAGTGAAATGAGAAAACAACCTAGAGTCAACAGTGGGGAGAGTGAAGAGGTGAGATGCTTTTAAAAAGGCAGCTGCCTCAGGACCCAGTGGCTGATTATGGCTACAAAGGGTGGGGGAGATGCAGAGTAGCTAAAGTGTCAATTGAGAGTGACTCCCAGCCTTCCGACTTGGATGAATAAGCAGAGAGAGAAAAAAGTTGTGAGTAAATTATCTATATGACTTCCAAGCAATATACAGAAAGCAGAAGAGGTAATGAGGCTAGAGATGGTGGCACCAAATCACTTCTGAGAGAAGGCAGAATGAGTCTTCATCCCCTTTTAAAAGTATAAAAAAGATATAGGTTATATTTCATAACATCACACAAAATAAAATTGTTACTCCTTAGAATAGCAATCTACTCAAGAGCCTTTGCGTGAAGCATATATACCAAGTATATCCATGTATATCCAAGAATATTTCATAAATATTTATTGTAGAAACCAGTTTACATACTTGTCTTTCCTGGAAAAAAAAAAAACTCACCTCTTTTTAGTGATGCCATCCCTGGTAGAATATAGAAAAATCATGTGAGGAAAAGTCAGAAAATAAAAGTTTGAACCGTGCATAATTATTAGTTGCTGCTTAATTGAAAATGTCGTGCAAGGACATAGTAATAATTGCAAACAGTATAAAAGAGTATGCAAGGAAAAGTAGGTCGCTCCCCCCCATCTGTAATTCCAAGTCTCCTCTCTAGAGGAAATGCCTATCGCCAGCTCTTATGTGGCTTTTCAGAAATGTGAATCGCTTTTCTGTGAACATAACAACTGGCTCTCCAGCTAATCTTTCAAAAGGACTTACCTATCAGGAGGTCTATTTTTTTTCGGTTCCAAGACCCACAGAGCCAGAACTGCTCCCAAAAGTAAATTAAGCAGCTGAGGAATAGATCAAAGTAACCAATGGCTCTTAGACCCAGTTGCGTCAGTTTTTACAAGTTGAGTGATTTATTATCTGCTTTTAGTGAACATACCTCCTGCTAGGTTTCAGTGTTTTCCATCAAGCCTGTGGCTCCAGGTGGCCCACCTGTTTCCCCACAGAGCTCTGAAAATTGTCTTGCCTAGGATCCAATCAGCAACAGCACCTCATAACCGGGAATAATCTAAGACTGTGAGAGAGATGTTTAAGTGGGATCTGTCTCCTCCTTAATTTGGGATAAGAATAGTTGCCCAGAGAAAAAAATGCTCTGGATATGTTTTTATTTACTTTTCTCTATCTCAGAAACAAAAGACTTAAGAAAATAAATCAGTATCACCAAATACTTCAATCCTGAAATATCTTATTAAGTTACCATTATATAATCCTTTTAAATATGAGATGCCTAGATATAGCATTAGATTTTTAAATAGATTTTTATTATAAACTATATTTATACTTATTGTAGAAAATATGAAAACCCATGAAAATAGGAAGAACATTAAAATAATCATTATGCTACTATTCAATGATAACCATTGTTAATATTTACCAAAGCTATATTCCATCAATAGATACTACAGTTTTGCTTGACACTCTTGTGGAAATTGTTTTTCCAATATACTGAATTTTCTTCAGACTCAAATCAAAAGAGGTAACTCATTAAAGTGGGCTCTTTGTGTCTTTGTCCCCAAGCAGGGAGCCAGCTGTTTTGGCAGGTGTGGGAATGATGTGGAGTCCCACTGCAGCAGGTGTTTAATAATCCTTTTCTTGTACCTTCTATCTCCTCCAGCAGTGCTGTGAGCAGCAGAAACTATTCTGAAACCCCACTCTGTGGAAGGTAGAGATTAAGAAAGAATGATTTATACCTGTGAGAAATATTGTTTCCTTTAAAACTCTCTTTAAATTGTGGTTACAATATATTTGTTTGGGACTGCTGTTGGTTCAGCTTTAGCATTGAGAGAAAGCTGAAAGGTAGCTGGGAAGATTATCTGTGGGTGTTTGTTTAACACCAAGCTGACTCTCCCCTCATGATGCGTAAAAATGTAAAGTGGGGGGATGAGTACTGATAGAGCCTGATACAGTTAGAAATCTTCTAGTTTTATATTTGATGCTATAATGTTACATTCAATAGATTAAAGCTACTTTTAAAAATAGTTTCTGATGGAATGGTAGAATAGTAGGGTATTTGTCATTGCTTTACAGGATGTCAAATACTGTCCCAATATTCTTTGGCGCAGTGAGTGATTCAGGGAGTATGAACCAACAGAGGACATGCAAGTTGCATGGTTAGCCCTAGAACATACCATCACAAGTTATTTTGTTATCAAGTTATTTCCTTATGCTTCCATAAAGTCAGTGGACTTTATTGGTTTGTGTCAGTAGACACTGCCATATTGGTACCTTTTTCAAAGTGACGATGCTATTACCAAACATAAGGCAAGAACAAATGTATATGCCAATAAGAAGAACAAATATGAAGGGAGAATTCTGCTAAAGACAGTGTTTAATGTAGCAGAATGAGAAATAACATTTTTTAACCTAGAAATAAGCAATGGATATATCTCAAAATGGAAAACACCTTTGGTAATCAAATACTCTGTCTGTTATGCTCTTTTGCATATCCTAGGATAGATGTCAAGAAAATTTATTTCACCAGTCTTTCATAATTTAGGCTAACGCTGAGAATCATTTATTGATAGTAAACTTTCCTACAAATGTAAAATTAATTGTTTTATTCTGGGTGCGATTGATCTTATTTTCCATCTTGGCTCAGGTCTAAGAATTCAGTATGACAATCTATGGTTTAGGAGGAAAACTAGAGGCTTAGTGAGGAACACTGGAAAGTCCACCCAGATAATGGAAAAGTCATTTAAGGCTTTTAAAAACCAAGCTTAGGCATAACACCTGGATTGATATACCTGGTCCCTATAACCAGGTAAACTGAATAGGGTGACAGGTCTCCCTGGAAGAACAAAATATTTCACAATTCTCCAAAGATAAATTATTTAACCAGTAGACTGTTGCCCTCAGTCCTTTTTGTATCTTTTGCATTTGCCAAAGATTTTTATGACCTAATAAGGAATGTGAACAACTGAAATCTAATGGTTTCACTTTGTTGTTGACTGCATCAGAGTTGACTCACATTTGAATTTAGTTATCATAATCCCTAAGGTTTTTTTTTTAATTTAGCTCCTGCTAGTCTACATCTTCATTAATCCTATATATCCTCTCTTCACTTTTTTCTTTTGCTAATTTAAACACGTTTTTAGAAAAAGCAACATGTGTAATTAAAAAAAAAGCATAAACGGGGTTAAAAAGAAAACTTGAGCAATAGAAAAATGATACAAGGTAAGTATCACTTGTGGTTCATATCTCTAGTTTCTCGGACCCTTTCTACAGCAGATGCTATTACTATATTTCCATATCCTTCTAGAAATTGTCCCATGTGTGTATGTGTTTACATGTATGGGTAGCCCTTTTTTTTCACAAATGAAATTATACTATATACATCATTAGTACTTTTCTTTTTCCACATAGCATAGTTAGTATAAAGATCTAAGTGAAGAATATTATTGAATTTTTCCTTATTATATTCTTATTGTACCTAACCTAGGGGACTAGGTAAGTTTGTCAAGGTGATTTTCATCTAAAAAATCATAAGAATATTATCCATGACTTCTCTGTATTCAAATGTTAACAAACACACCAAGGAGAGAGAGAGAGAGAGAGAGAGAAAACCAATAACACTCTACTGATGACTCTCTCCACCCCACCAAATATTAGCTCTCAACTGATTATGAGCCCACTTAATAGTACAGCTATCCTGACCACATTTCTTTGTAACTTACACACAAATATTACATGGAACTTTGTCAAACATTTTATTTACTCCAGGTTCTGTGTTTATAGTAGGATTTCCCAATGTGTGTTCCTTCAATCATTTGTCCTAAATATAATCCATTTATGAATACACCTAGCATATCAAAGCCTCTGAGGAGAGAAAAACAAAATTATTTTATTTCATTCAAAATGTATTAAACATGTGGCCACAGATCCCTATGTTTTTTTCCCAGTTACTATCACCAATTAATATCCTGCTTTGGGAAGCACCAATAGGTTGTATTTTTCTGATGTATCAATTTAATGCCCTAATTTTAAAAAAAGAAATAAGATTGGCTTGGCCTGATTCTGGTGATTGCCATTCCTCCTATAAACACTCACAAACAGCCATTTCTTCATCCTTCCTAAACTTTTGTTATGGCTATTATTATAAGTCTAGTATCTTACATGTTGAAAGTGATAGACTGCATAAGGAGAAAAGGATTATTACTGGCATATAAAGCTACAAAGTACAGGAATATGACTAACACAGGATAAGGTTATCTTGAACCTACTTTCCCTGTGTTGTTTCCCTTCTCAGACATACTCTTCCCTTTGCATTTAGCAAGTTTACCTGCAGGAACTTCACACACCCAGTGATATAATTCAGAAGCACCAAGAAGCTTGAACATAAGCAGAGCTATTTCCTATATACTCAGTTATCTTGAGCTGTAATTTTTATTGATTTTTTCCTCCCTCATTTCTTCAGACTTAAGAAGGAGAGAAATGCCTTTATAGCTTGTGCTTTCCTTTACACAAAATGCTTTAGACAGTAAGTCTTTACCTAATGGGAATATCAGGAACAGCAACAAAATAAAGGTAATGATGAAAGCTGAAAGCTACAAGCCATAGTAGCCAGGTTATCATGGACCTCAGATTTTGATTTCTCTCCAGTGGGCTTCCAAACTGCTTCTAGTTCAAAGACACATTATGGCACTACAGACCTGTGTATCTTGAACAAACCTTTTCTATGGGATAGAGGAGCCCAGAGACCATATAGATTTGTTTTCACCCATCTATCCATTTGGGACTCTTCCACATCTACATTTAGAGATCTAGCTTTCCTGTATGAGAATTTATTGATACAAAACAAAACGAACATATTCAATGGACCATAGTACTTTGCATCGCTACATAAAATTTCCAGAGAATGCATACCATTCCCTTTACTCTAAGCATCTACTTTTAGTTCTTCCTGAAGGCATAATTTATGTACCGGTGTTGGTATATGTGGCTACACTTTACAGTAGGGAATAACCCAATGAAAACAGTTACATTAACCACCACCTAACCTCACACTTTATGCTGAATTGTATACACCCAGGCAATTGAGAAGTAACACTGCTTATTCTGAGGACAATTTTACATTACATATACTCTCCATTAAAGAGAGTAAGAAAGTATATGCTAGACAGTATACATAACCAAAGTCAAATGATTTCAAAACTGAAAATAGAGTTTATCACAGATGAAATATGAGTATCATTGGTGAAACTGTAAGGTTTTATTTATAAAAGGTAGAAATCAGAAAAACAAGCTAGTCATAATTTAACTGTGGATGTGTCTACAAAGGTAGGTACATTCCCATTTTGTGACATATTTATATTTCAAACTTTTGTGTAAATATCATTTATGAAACAAATCTTTTTCTTCTATATTAATACTATACTTTCTCCTTCCTCCTTGTACTAGGATACATCGCCTAGACATATTTGAAAGCATGTTGCCTACAAAATGTAAATATTAAAATTGTTGTCACATGCATGTAAGGCTTATTTTCTTCATATTTTAGATGAGAGAAAACAAGTGGATAATGAAATATTGCAATCATGTTTGTAATGCCTAATTATTCTAATAATTATCATTATTTAAGATCACATGACATGGATCCCTGGATTAAATCCAATATATATTTTATGTGTATGTACACTTTAGTTAGATCATTCACATACCCTCCTTTGATCAAGTTTACATACATTTCAAATGGCAAGAATTGTATAACTTCAAACATTTGGAAACGTGTTTGAAAAAAACTTCAAGATTTTTCACTCATTTATACCTATGTTTATCAATAATGCTATGATAATATTATACATTTAATGTGTCTGTCAGTTCCATTTAGGTCTTATAGCAACACTGCAAAGGATAAACAAGACTGATGGACCCCCTAGCCAGATTGACCAAGAAAGAGAGAAAAAGTCCAAATAAACACCATCAGAAATGCAAAAGATCAAGTCACAACTGACCCTGAAGAAATACAAAAGAGAGATAAATTTACAGCCACAAAAGTTATCTAATATGTACAAGTATTTACATGGCATATAAGATCCATACCTAATTCAGACAAGATTTTTATTTGGCAAAGAGTGAAGACAGGCTTTTACCATCACCACAAAGCAATACCAGAATAATCAGGGAGGAAGGTTTTATCTTTGGTTCTGTCTGTAATAGGATCCATGAAGAAATATAACTGGCCTAATGAGAGCAGGGGTCACCCAAGACCAAGCATTAAGCATGTGTATATGATATTAATATTGGTCAGACTGAGATCATATAACTGCCTTCTGTCAATAGATGGAAACTGGTTGCAAACCCCACCAGCAGTCTATGGACTGGGTTGTAGAGGTGAAGAATTTCTCTATGAAAAGATCAATGGTCTGATCAGAGGAAGTGTAATGATGCTACTTTTAATACATACATACATACATACAT